>PVJI01009912.1:0-28114 GCA_004026765.1 Micronycteris hirsuta | reverse complement strand
CCAAAGAACTTATGTGTATGACCTATGGACAAAAACTAAAGGGCGGGGAATGGGGGGGGGTGGGGGTGGATGGGAAGAAAGGGGGGGAAATGGGACAACTGTAATAGCATAATCAATAAAATATATTTTAAAAAAAGATTTGAGATAAAAAAACATCAAAATTGGTGAATTTGGGAGCAGCTATTTTAATATTGAAGATGGAAGAAAATACACAACATTTTTGGCACATTATGCTTCATGATTTCAAGAAAGGTGAAAACACAACTGAAATGCAAAAAAAGACTTGTGCAGTGTATAGAGAAGGTGCTGTGACTGATCGAATGTGTCAAAAGTGATTTGCGAAGCTTCTTGGTACTACTCACACTTTGGCCAAATTAATTCTTTGCTGTGTGGCTGTTTCATGCATTGGAAAATGTTTAGCAGCACCTCTGGGCCTCTGCCCACTAGAAGCCAATAGCAGGAGATAGTTAACATACTGAAAATATCCAAATCAATAAATTTATTGGTGAAACTAAAAAATGTGTCTTTTATTATATAGAAAAAACCATATGGACTTCGACTAAGCCAGTCTGTATAAACTTGAACTATGCATTTGCAGGGCTGACTTGAAGCTAAAACAAAAATAATTCAACTGAGTTTTGAGTGGTTGACTACCATAGGCCAGTTTGTGGTTGGAGTCCAAATTACTGGCTAATCAAAAAGTAATCAAAACTCTTCAGAAATGAGATAACAGAAGAGAGTCTTGAGAACAAAACATAACACAATATTCGGGATTCAATACAAAGTCACTCATCATACAAAGAAATAGGAAAATGTGACTAATTCTCAGAACAAATGAACAAATACATTCAACAGAGGCCAAGTACAATATGATGCAGATTTTGGAATTAGCAAACAATGATTTTAAAGACATTATTAATAACTACCTCAGGACATAAAAAAAATGTTTATAATGAATGAAAAAAACAGGAAGTCTTAGTAGAGACCTCCATAGAAAGACAAAGGGCGAAATGGGCAGAAAAGTTTTTTGAAGAAATAATAGCCAAAATTTTCCCAAACATAAATTTATACATGTAAGAAACCTAACAAAAGCTAGGGAAGAAAATTCTGAAGAAAACCACAACTAAGTACAATACAAACAAGGATGAAAAGAAAATTCTTAATGTTAAAATTATGATCTGGGACTTCTAACTATTGTTAATATAATACAAACAGCACCTGTAGCATAAAGAATAGCACAGGGGTTTATGATCACAAGGTTTCTATTGTACATTTTAAAGGGAATAGAACAGTATTAACTCTAAGACTAAATGGTTAAGGATATATATTGTAAAAATAACATATCATGTTGACACTAGCCAAAAGAAAATAAGAGTAGCTATATTAATATCAGACAAAAGTAGATCTCAGAGCAAAGAATGTCACCATGGATACAAAAAGGTCATTTCTTAAGACAAATGGGTCGCAATAAAGAAAGACATAAAAATTATAGATACAGAGAACAAACTGATGGGAAGGGAGCTCGGGGGGCTGGGTGGAAAAGCTGAAGAAGTCAGAAGTACTAACTGGCAGTTACAAAATAGTCTCAGGGATATAAAGTAAAGCATAGGAAATATAATCAATAATAGTATAATAACTATGTATGCTGCCAGGTGGGTACTAGACTTAATGGGGTGGGGGGGTCCACTTAGCAAATTATACAGATGTCTAACCACTATGTTGTACACTTGAAACTAAGATATTTGAATGTTAACTGTAATTGAAAAAAATTAAAACAAAACAAAAAATGGTAAATGTTTAGATCTCCAATAATACAGCTTAAAAACACATGACATAAAAACTGATAAAAGTATAATGAGAAATACATAAATCCACAACTATAATCTGAGATTTCGATACTGATTTTAATAATTGAGAGAACAAGTAGGCAAAAAAGCAGCAAGTATAGAGTCCATTTGAATAACATTATCAACCAATCTCATGCGATTGATATTTATAAAACACGTCAGTCAACAATGAAACATTATTTTCAAGTATGTATGGGACATATAGCAAAATAAATAATATTCTGGGCCATAAAACGAATCTCAATCACTTCTAAAAGATTCAAGTTATATAAAATAGGGACTCTGGAATTAAAGACCTCTAGGCATATTACCTACAAATATTCAGAAACTTAATAACCCAGAGGGCAAAGAAGAAATCAAAAGGTATATTTGTATTTTGAACCGAGTGAAAATGAAAACAAAACAGAAGTGGTGGGATGCTGCTGAAGCAGATATTAGGGGGAAATGTATATTATAAAATGCCTATATTAGAAATAATAAAGGTCTCAAACGAATGGCCTCAGATTATACCTTAAGAAGCTAAGAAGAAATCAAATCCGGAGTAAACAGAAGAAAGGAAATAGCAAAAATCAAGGTATAAATCAATAAAATGGAAAATAGAAAAAATAAAACAGCGAATCAGTAAAAACCAAAGCTGTTTTTTTGACATCAGTAAAGTTAGTAAACCTCTGGTCAGTCTAATCTGTGTCAAGAAAGAAAACACAAATTACCATTATTGGGAATGGGACAGGTGACATCACTACAGATTCAAGTGATATCAAAAGGATAATTGGGGCCATTATGAATTACTTTATACTTATAAATTTGAGACTTTTGATTAAATTGGCAAATTCCCTACAGGAGATATACAAAACACCAAAGCTTACTGAAGAACAAATAGATAACCTGAATAGCCATGTAGCTATTGGGTTGGCCAAAAAGTTTATATGGTTTTTTTTTCTGTAAAATAAAAGACACATTTTCATTTTCACCAATAACTTCACTGACTGGGATATTTCAGTATGTCAGCCATCTCCAGCTATTGGCTTCTAGTGAGTAGAAGCCAGGAGTGCTGCTAAACATCCCAAATAGCTCCCAAATCTTTCAATGCATAAGACATCCTCACAGCAAAGAATTAATTTGGTCAAAATGTCAATAGTACCAAGAAACTATGCAAACCACTTCTGACACATTCGATCAGTCACAGCACCTTCTCCATACACTGTACAAATCTTTTTTTGAATTTCAGTTGCATTTTCTCCTTTCTTGAAATCATGAAGCATAATGTGCCAAAAATGTTGTGTATTTTCTTCCATCTTCAATATTAAAATGGCTGCCCAAAAAGTCACCGATTTTGATTTTTTTAGTTCACTGTATTTTTTAAATGCATGTTGATATGACGGCTGTCACAATACAAATTAACAAAATTGTTTCGAATGAAGTTAAAGGCAATTAAGTGCTACTAGAGCCATCATATGGAAAAAATGAAACACATTTTTTGGTCAACCCAATACTAAACAAATAAAATTTATACAAAAATATGCTCTCACAAAGAAAACTCCAAAACTAATTGACTTCTCTGGTGAATTTTCACAAAAAAACTTAAGAAAGAAATAATACCAAAAAAAAAAAAAAGAAAGAAATAATACCAAGTATACTTAAAACCTTTAAAAAACTAAAGAGATAGGCATACTTCTCAATTCACTCCAAAAGGCTAGTATTAATCATATAGCAAAACCAGAAAAAATATTACAGAAAACTATAGGCAAACTAATAATCCTCATGAATATAAATGCAAAATTTTAAAACACAATTTTAACAAACTGAATGAAACAAAATAGAAGGATAATGTATTATTACAAAGTGAAGTTTATCCCTGAAACTCTCACCCACCGCTAGTGGAAATGTAAAATGATACAAACACTTTGGAAAACAGTCTGATAGTGTCTCAAAAACTCCCAAATAGTTTCCATATGACCCAGACATTCCACTTCTACGTATTTACCAAGAATAAAGAAAGCATTGGTTCAAAGATTTGTAAAAGAACATTCACAGAAGCTTTATTTGTAATTGCCAAAAACCGTCAACTACCCAAATCTGTCCAACCATATATGGATAAACAAATTGTGGTATGTACAATTTCCTCAATAATATAAAGGAATGAACTGCTACATACATAGTAGGATGAGTCTCAAAATAAATATGCTGGGGAAAAAAAAAACCCAGAAGAAGTAAAGAGTACCTACAAATTATATAAAATCCTAAAAACACACAAACTAATCTATGATGATAGAAAAAACATCAGTGGTTGCCTGGATGGGGGGAGATGTGAAGAAGAAATTAAATGGGGGCATGATAATGAAAATGTCCATATTCTTGATCACAGTGATGATGGTTCAATGCATATGTCAAAATTTATCAAATTGTACACTTTAAAAGTGTGCATATTATTATATGACAATTTTACCTCTATTTGAACTGTTGAAAAGGAAAATAGGTCAATAGACACATGAAAATAAAATTCAAAAAACTTGAAATTATCAAGGAAATGACAGCCCAATCATGTAAAAGGACAATGCAGCATATCCATAGAATGGAATACTTTTTGGCAATAAAAAAAATTATAGGAGTAATATGTACGAAACTCAAAATATGCTAAGTGAAAGAAGCTTTCCACAAAAGAGGACATATGTATGATTACATTAACACGATGTTGTAAAACAGGCACAGTTCATCTACAGTGAAAAAAACGGAGCACTGGTTGGCTCTGGAAAGGAAGGGTGGGACTGCCCTTAAAAGTGTAGGAGTTGAAACCCATATAAATTTTATTAACCAATGTAGCCCCAATAAATTCAATTAAAAAGAGTATGAGGATATTTTCTGGGATGATGGTAATAATACATCTTGATATGGATTTGGGTAACAGGTATATGCATTCAACAAAACTCAATGAATGGTACACTTAATATTCATACACATCATGTTTTATAGATCCTCAAAAGAACCACAAACAAATATTAAAATCTAATCAATGACATGCATGCTGAAATATTTAGAAGAAAACGTACTGATGTCCACAACTTACTGTGAAATGTATAAAAAAATTAAGATGAATTGATGGATGGATAAATGGATATTTGGTAAAGCAAATATAGTAAAATGCTAGTGAGAAAATCTAGAAGGTGGGTATACACATGTTCATTGTAAGTTTCTTTAAATTTTTTTGAATTGTTGAAAATGTCTTAACAAAACATTGAAGGAAAAATTGAAAATGAAAGAACAGAAGAGATTGGAAAGCCTAGATGCTAGAAACCAGGAAATAAAAATGTTTATCAGTGGACAGGACTGCCCAGGAAACATGGGACTCTGCCGGCCAACGTCTGTCAGTTTGGAAAGGTACAACCTTATAATGGAGATGAAAGATTCCAGTTCCCCTACTGTGACATTAGCTAAGTGAGATCATCAAACTAACTCCCCTGGTTCTGATATTCTTGCTCAATTAGGAGACTTCTGGTAATTATAAGCTAACTTCCCACAGAGATTTTTATGGAAGAAAAAATATACAGGTCAATCAACAGCTACTTGGTAATTAAATGTTTTACAGTTAGTTAATTAATGGGAGCATTGTGATTTCTATAATAAACTTATGAATCTGGGTAGACCGAATTGTATATGTTAAACCTGATCAAATCTCAGCCTACCAAAAACAAGATTGCCTTCTCAACTGAGAAAACTGATAGTAAGACTAAAAAATAATGATTCATCTCCAATACAGATTTCCAAGACCTTAGAATCAGAAAGGCTTCTGAGATCATGGTGCTTGTTATCTACTTTTTTCTCAGTACTCATTGTCGAGACATGAAATTAATGTCTTCCCTGATTCCTTTCAAAAATGCATTTTATCGAGCATAAAAGACGGAAAGGCTTATACTGCTTTATGGAATAAATTCTCATTAGAACACCCAAAGACAAAAAGGCCATATTCATAAGAAATATACATTTAATTACCTGTGTACCCTCATTATCAATATCTGGGAAAGAAGTCTGAGATGCTGTTTCATTTTTCTGCAAGGTTGGTTTATTTAGAAATTGGCTAATTTCTTTGGATTTTTGCTCGAGTTGATCTAAGGAAAAGAAAATAAATAGAAATGATATCTGCCTCAAGTCTGAAATTTAGTGAGTTCTTTTCCAGGGATACATTATATGCTGTTTACTCTAGTTATCTTAATTTAAAGCTGTAGTGCCAATGACAGCATTTTTTAAAACCGTTTAAATTCTCTTAAGGACCAAAAGGCAACTCAGTAAGCCACTTACTTCAAAGGTAAAATAAAACAAGCCTAGGCATTTTTTAAAAAGTCATTTTTCCCCTTAAAAATGCCTTTAGTGTTTTTATTTTATTTCTCCACTCTTCACTTAAGTTTTGTAAATCCCACTGAGATTCTATATGGCACAGTTTTAAACATGAACGTGGTCCACTTAAGACGACAGTGTGCTTGTAACATGCTGTTCCCATGTTACTCCCCTCAAGGCTTTCTGAGTAATGTTTAGTTCTTCAACACAGATCTTCAGCTCAGTTCTCTCTAAAATCTTTCCTTTATGTACATGCTAATCTATTAGAATTAAACTAAATTAGAGGCATCTATTATTTTAATATCATGTTTTTAAAAAAGTAAGTTTCCTTTAACCCTTCATAAAGGATAAAAGTCTTCTTTAAAAAGAAATATCCAATTACAAGAAAAACATTCAGATCGATCTTTAGAAGTAAAAATTACTCCATGCAATTCAGTCTGCCTACCTATGCACCTAGATCTGGCCTGAGTCATCTATGAATTAATTCAAATCCTACTCACTTCAGTCACTGAACCCTTCAGACCACAGGCATGTTTTATATAGCATTCTTTTAAATATTTGGCACAGCATTATCAACAGTTTTTAGTACTATGATGATAATTATAGTATTTAACAACGTTATAACTTTAGTCAGAAACAGGAGAAATGCAACAGAGTCCAGAAGAGATAACTTTCTCAATCCTTCCATTGATTCAGTTGGTTTGAGCAAACGATACCTTTAACAGATCCCTAGAATTCTGAAGTAGAAACACTCATGTATTAGACAAGTGGGCTTCAAAACCAATCAAACACTGACCTTCCAGCTGTTGAATGGCCTGGGCTGAATGAAGTACCTGTTCACTCTTATCTTGGAGAAGCTTTGAATTTTCATCCTTTAGAGCATCACAGGCAGCTTGTAGTTCTTGCTCAGTCTTTTGAAGACTCAAAATGTGAGAAGTCCTCTCTTCCATTTCTGCTTTGTGCTTCTGCTCCAAAGCACTGTACCGGGACTGAAGTTCAGCCTGGGCTTGACCTGCTTGCTCGAGCCGTTCCAGTAGGTGATGCATTTCGTCCTGCAGGTTATGGAAGGATAATTTTCTTTCTGCCACTTCAAGTTCCATTTTTTCCATTAGAATCTTGGACTCCTCTCTTTCTGTTTCCACAGTGTTTCTTAAAGTATTATACTCAGCTTCTACCTGCTGTAACTGCTGAGAGAGAATCTGAGGGGAAAAAAAAGCCTCCTGAACCATAATTCTTTCAATAAGCATTAATTCTTTTTTTAATTTTATTTTATTTTTGTTCAATTACAGTTATTTGCATCCTCTCCCCTCCCCTCCTCCCTTCCCCTCCAGCCCCCTTTCCCCCCAGCCTCCCTCCTCCCCCTTAGTTCTGTCCATGTGTCCTTTACAGTGATTCCTGAAAACCCATATAATAATAATAATAAGCATTAATTCATTTCAATAAGCATAGTGAAGTGAAGCATGGGGCTAGACAACTGTGTAGGTCTGACCCTCAAGTTTTGCTTCTTGATACTTTTGAGAGTTTGTATTTATTTGTGCCATTATTGTACATATTTATTGTCTTTTAATTTCTGCCTCTCCCAAAACAAAACTTAGTAAGAGAAGGAATTGTGTCTGTTTCATCATCATTGCTCTCCAGCACAGTACATAGTATTTTGAGGACTAAAATGAATAAATAAATGAATCCAGTCCCTGCCCACAAAGAACTCAGAGTTCAGAGGGAGAGTCACAGTTAAACAAAGCATTATGATGCAAAATGATAGAGGCCATGAAAGAGATACTTATAAGGAGCAGAGAAGGAGGGAAATTTACCAAAAGTCATATATACGAAACTATCTATATAGTAGCTATCCAGTAAGTGGCATAACAAGGATTTGAATTAGATTATCTGATGACAGCCAAGAGAGGCCTCAGAGTCAGGTTACAGTTTTTGTTAGGACTGGAGAGAAGGGAACAGGTTTCTATGCAAGAAAGTCCTTGTTAAGGAGAGTTGAAAGTTAAGAAAAAAGGAGATACTTGACTTTCTCCAGCAGCAAGCTGCACCCAGGTGAACAAGCAGAGAATGTGAACTGAGGCACCAATTCCATATCACAATGTGGACTTCTGAATGGGAAAGGCCAGGGACACAGGGAACCCAAGGGCTGTAACCCAGGTCTTGCAGTCAAGATGGTGGCGCAGGCAGACATGGCTCATCTCTTCATACAATCATATCAAAATTAAAACTAAAATATAGAACAATCATCACTCAGAAATGCCAGAAATTGAGCTGAATGAAAATCTGACAACTACGGCATTAAAGAAACCACGCCCATCCAGACTGGCAGGAGGGATGCAGATTCGGAACAAGCTGGTCCCACATCCATGTGTGGTGGATAAAAATTTGGGAGGGATATCTTCGGAGTGAGGAATCCCAGCCCCACACCAGGCCCCTCAGCCCAGGGTTCCAGTGCCAAGAAGGCAAGCCCCCATAATTTCTGGCTGTAAAAACCAGTGGGGATTGTCGATGGAAGAAAATCCTGTAGCCCCCAAGAAGTTCCTCTTAAAGAAGCCACGCACGGACTCACCTACTCAGACTCACCCCACCCTGAGCTCCAGCACTGGGGTGGCAGCTGGAAAGGCACCGGGGCATACAGGGAGGAACTGATGTGTCTGGCATCAAGGCAAACAGAGGCCATTGTCCCTTTTCTAAACCCTCCCCCGCCTAAGAGCCACAGAGCCATCAAGCAGGTGCAACTGCTGAGACTCCATCAAACTGGCTAGCACTGTTGACCAGCCTTAGAGATTCCCAGAGACCTGGCCCCACCCAACTTACAGATCTACCCAAGCTGCTTCTCCGTATGAATGGCAGATCTTGGCTCAAACTGCACAACTTCCTAAATCCTCGCAACAAGCAACAGCTGGCCTTAGTGAGCCCCAGGCCCAGCACTAGCAGCAACCAGCCTAGATTCACAGCTTGGCTTCACCTGGGAATTGCCAGGCCCAGCACAAGTAGCACCCATCTCAGATTGCTTTGTATCTCATGCAGGATGGCCCTGGGCAAAACACAGGTTGGGGCTGACCTTGGCTTGCACTACCTGGGAAACCCTAGGGCAGGGGTGTCAAACTCACTTTCGCCTAGGGCCACATCAGCCTCGCTATTGCCTTCAAAGGGCCGAATGTAATTTTAGGACTGTATAAATGTAACTACTCCTTAACTGTTAAGGAGGTAAAATTACATTCGGCCCTTTGAAGACAACAGCGAGGCTGATGTGGCCCCAGGTAAAAATGAGTTTGACACCCCTACCCTAGGGCCAGCTACAAAGTGGACAGCTACAAAGCACATCAGAGCACCACTACCCTGCCCCTGCACAGCTGATCCTCCATAGACAGTGGAGGTCGGAGACAAGTGATCACAGCCAGTCCTTGCAGCTCACAGGCCTAGATAAATCCCTATCATTGATCTGCCAAAAGCAACCAAGGATCAATTACAAGAGGAGGGTATATTCAGCCCACATGAAGGGCACACCTTGAGTACCCAGCTAAGGTGATACCTCTGGACCCTACAGAACACCTACTACAACAGACCACACTACCAAGACACAAAGAGAAAACAGCTCTACCTACATAGAAACAAACACAGGGAGGCTGCCAAAATGAGGAGACAAAGAACCATGGCCCAAATGAAAGAACAGATTAAAACCCCTAAACAAAAGGGAGATAAACAATCTGTCAGACGCAAAGTTCAAAACACTGGTTACAAGGAAGGGCAGATAAAGTGCTTCTCAGATAAGGTCAAGTTCAAGGAGTTCATCACCAAGCCTTTACTATATGAAATGTTAAAGGGATTTATATAAGGCATGGAGGGATATCAACAGGGGAGTGGTAAGGGGAGAGAGGGGGGAAAGGGGCAGAGAATAAGTAGCATAAATGGTAGGTAGAAAACAGACAGGGGGACGTTAAGAATAGTATAGGAAATGTAGAAGCCAAAGAACTTATGTGTATGACCTATGGACAAAAACTAAAGGGCAGGGAATGGGGGGTATGGGGGCGGAGGGGAAGAAAGGGGGAAAAATGGGATAACTGTAATAGCATAATCAATGAAATATATTAAAAAAAAAAAAGGAACTTAGTGAGAACCTCAACAGCATAAAAAAGATCCAGTCAGAAATGAAGGATATACCAACTGAAATAAAGAACAATTTACAGGGAAACAACAGTAGACTGGATGAAGCCGAGAACCAAATCAATGATTTGGAACATAAGAAACAAAAAACCACTAATCAGAATAAAAAGAAGAAAATATGCTCCAAAAAAAAATGAGTGTAGTATGAGCAGTCTGTGGGACAATTTCAGGAAGTCCAATGTTTGCATCATAGGGTAGCTAGGAGAAGAGAAAGAGCAAGAAATTAGAAATCTATTTGAAAAAATAATGTAGGAAAACTTCCCTAATTGGTAAAGGAAATAGACATGTAAGTCCAGGAAGCACAGAGAGTCCCAAACAAGACTATGCAAAGAGACCCACTCCAAGACATATCATCATTAAAATGCCAAAGGTTTAAGACAAAGAGAAAATCTTAAAAGCAGCAAGAGAAAAGAAGTTACTTACAAAGGAGTTTCCAAAAGGCTGTCAGTTAATTTCTCAAAAGAAACATTGTAGGCTAGAAGGATTGACAAGAAATATTCAAAGTCATGAAAAGCAGGGACCTACGGTCAAGATTGCTCTACCCAGCAAAGCTATCATTCAGAATCAAAGGGCAGATAAAGAGCTTCCCAGACAAGAAAAAACTAAAGGAGTTCATCATCACCAAACCATTATTATATGAGATGTTAAAGGGACTTTTTTAAGAAAAAAAAGATCAAAACTATGAGAATAAAATGGCAAATACATATCTATCGACAACTGAATCTATAAAACAAATTAAGCAAACAAGAACAGAGACAGAATCATGGATATAGAAAGTGTTTTGATGGTTGCCAGATGGGAGAGAGGTATGGGGGAATGGGTCAAGAGGTGAGGGGATTAAGTGCAAATAGATAGTTACAGAATAGCCATGGGGATGTAAAGTATAATGAAGGAAATGCAATAGCCAAAGAACTTATGCATATGACCCATAGACATGAATCATGGTGGGGGAATTGCCTGAGGGATTTGGTGTGCTGGGTGGAGGGGGGCAAAAGGGAAAAAAATCAAGACAACTGTAATAGCATAATCAAAAACTATAATTAAAAAAAAAAAGTGCTCAGCCCAGCTGGTGTAGCTCAGTGGATTGAGTGTGGGCTGGGAACCAGAGAGTCCCGGTTCGATTCCCAGTTGGGGCACATGCCTGGGTTGCAGGCCAGGTCCCCAGTGACGGCCATGTGAGAGGCAACCATACATTGTTCTTTCTCCCTCCCTTCTCCTCTCTCTGAAAATAAATAAATAAAATCTTTAAAAAAAAAAAAAAAAGTGCTCAGCCCTGGCTGGTGTGGCTCAGTGGCTTGGACACTGGCCTGTGAACCAAAGGGTCACTGCTTAGATTCCTAGTGAGGGCATATGCCTGGGTTGTGGGCCAGGTCACCTTTACGGGATGCACGAATGGCTACCACACATTGATGTTTCTCTGCCTCTCTTTCTCTCTACCTTCCCCTCTCTCTAAAATAAATGAGTAAAAATATTTTTAAAAAATAAAAATAAAAAAGAGTGCCCAAATAGCTAAACATGGGTCTATACCAGATAGGCAGAAAAGAGGGGCCAAAAAATAACTAACAATACTAGAGGAACAAACTGAAAGGATCAAGGGACCTCAATGAGAAGGAAGGTCAGGACAGTCTAAGAAAGAACAAGATGGGTTACAGTCAGGGAATGGGATACTTGGGTTTAAGATCTTAGAACATTAGCATCCTTGATCTCCTTTAGATTGAGGGAAATACTGCACAGTGGGATTATGTCAATCCCACGCAAGTCAACCAGCAAAAACTAGCAAAGAAGGAACAATACATAAGGCACAAGAACCAGTCAAGACAGAGAAGAGGTAACCTGACAGAAAATAAACTCACCAGAGGAAAATATGACACTCTTAGAGAAACTAGGACCCTTGATCTAAAATCCCAAAGGAAAAGAGCAGCAATGAAAGATGCGGAATGTAAGCTTCACAAGGGAGAAAACAGACCTGTATCTGTGTGGCTTATATTGCATCACCACCATAGGGAATTTGTTGAAAGAATGAAGAAATGCCATCATTTCTCTGAAAACTTATAACAAAAATCTTATATATGCTGCCTGAAAACTAAAGTAGAAATGAGCACTCCCAGGGCAGACAGTAAATGTCACAAGGCAGGAAGTACCTGGCTTCTCTGTTCTGCAGCAGTCAGCTCCTGTTGCAGCAAGTCCACGACCTGAGCCCGGCCCAACAAGGCTTCTTCATGTTCTTCAAGCTTCCTCTGTAGCACCCTCAATTTCTGAGAAAAAAATGTTTTAGACTTAATGTGCTAACAAATGAGCACTATCACCTGTTTACCTTTCAAAATGTCATGTAGATTTGTGCACTTAAGATTTTTGGATGCTGAGGATGAAGACTAAAGAGTGGGACACCGCATGCCATGCTCCCCAACCGGCAGCAAGAAAGCATCTCCGCAACTCTCCCATCCAGAGCACTGACAACCACCAGACGGAGACGCAAGCAAGTCCCTGAATTAGGGAGCCTTTTTAATAATCAAAGAAAATGACACATATCTACTTTTTAAATAATACAGTCTATGGCCTGTACCTAAGTAACCTAAGTGCAGGTATATCTCACTCACCAAAGAGAATATTCTCCACAGGCAAGAACCACTTCTCTTCTAGGGTCATGCACGGGACATGCACTCAATAAACATTTACTGAAGGAATAAATCTACGATACACATGTACATTAATATTCTACTTCAAAAAGTGTTATATTCTAAACCTCATTTAGCAGTGTTTTCTGATGGATTGCTTAGAACTTGGAAGACATTTTCACTCAAAAGCAATTAAATGGATCAATCGTGGAAGACCACTGGAGTGCCTTCAGGTACCACACTGCACTACACACTAAGCAGAAACAAATACCTTTGAGTTAGTAGATGATAAGCTCAAAAACAATGAAGCCAATTTTCAAAATAAACTCAATGAAATTTTAAAAAATATTGTTTTAATAAAAGACTTCATTGCTTCAAAATCAATCCTTTTCATCTTTAATTTTCGAAAGTTTAAAACTGGTTTCATTGATTTGAAGATTTGGATCAGGTTTTTAATGCACAGAGGTAGTATCCATGATAGCAAATTAAAGAGAAACCCATTTCTGACTACCACATACATTTGCTAATTAAACTCAGCTTGTGCGTACCAACAACCTGGTTAAAGAGGCAAGGTAAGGATAAGAAAGAATAAATAATCAATATGCAACAGAAGACAAGAACACCAAAAAGAAGCCAATTAAGGAGCACTCTAAGACCATGTGAAGAGCAGTGGGTAAAGGTGAAGAAGTGGCTGTTACCACTTAATTAAATGTTAACTAAAATGACAGTCATTCTACTAAGTTTTGGCAACACACCTGTTGCATCTCTGTTTCCACATCTGCCTGGGTTACTAACTGAAGAAGCTCATCTTCATGAAGACGAACTTGTGTTTCAAAGCGGGCATCTTTCTCTCGGACCACCTGCTGCATGGAACTCAACTAAAGACACACACCAGAGAAACTATACAAGTTACACTCCCCAAATATCACAAACAAAACTCATAGACTTTTCTCCAAAGATAGACACTGAAAATTGATAGACAATAGGTTTTTTAAATTAAATTTTGAAAGTCAAAGTTGATAATGTTATAAGAGAGACAGGACTGACAGTAACTTCCAAATGTGACAGTAAGCCTATTTTCAAATTCAGAAGTCAGCCTAAATATAAATTTTCATTGAAAATTACATTTGTGTGGTTGCTAGAAATGTTTGAGTATAAAAGACACACATTTTTGAAGTTTTAAGGAGATTAGAATATTAAACATACAAAGTGAAGTTACATAGATTTCTGTTAAGCCCTAGACACTCCTTGCAATATCACACTCATGCTCAAAAACTTTCAATGAAATTCTAAGACAAACTTCAAACTATGGATCTTTTATTCAAGATTCTCTGCAACTGAAAATACAAATCTTTCTTTCTAGACTTGTGTTCAAAGAATTGCTTCTACCAAAAAACTTTTGTGTATTTCCAAACCCACACCACCTCCCCGGATAGCTATTTTCAGCTGTTCATTATTTGAAGGTTTCGAAATCACCCTCATTTATAACTGGCTCTTAACAAAGTGAAATGGAAATAAATGGACTGACCGTGAGCTGCTCAGTATCAGCGTTATTTTGTTTGAGGTTTTGTGTGTGTGTGCCTGCTTATTCACTTCATTAAGATCTCTGGTTGAGCATGCCCACAAGTTCTTAGGATGTCCATTTTGCAATAGTCATCAACTACTGCAGATTTCTCAATCTGTGACACCTTGAACTGACATTGGCTTTCCTTCTAGGCAGGACAAAAATCTTCAAAATTTTTGTGATTATCTGATTTCTAACATCACTATGAACTTAGAATCCTGTGTTTCAAGTGTATAGGCACTGGAGTCCTTCACTAGTCACACACATCTAACACATCCTTTCCTGTAAATGTACCATATTCTTTTTCCTTTCTGAGACTTTGCTAACACCATTCTCCACGAATGGAATACCCTTCCCCACCCTCTCCAGAGTAATACCTACCTATCATAATTTTGCCTAAATCTAATTTTTCCATGTAATCTTCTTTGGTTGTCACACTGAAAGTAACCACTTTCGCCTCTCAAAATACTCTTTAGTCTGCATTGCTGTGGCTATGCACTTACTTGGAATGACTTGCATTAGGATGGACCTGTTAATATGTTTATAAATCTTGACTTCCAATGTTTTAAGTCACTTGTAGGCAAATTCATATTTTGTATTTTTCCATCCTAAATTGCATATAGTGTTTGTATACATAAAAAAGGCACAATAAAAGCTAATAGGTAAAAGGATTTCAGGAAATACAATTTTAACTGTACACAGAGCAGTAGACCACCCACAGACAGAAAGCATCTCTAATATTGCAAGTTATCAATAAAGTGAACACTGCATGGATAAAACTGAGTACTGTGCAAAGGCACTTCAGGAAAAAAAATGTGTCAGGAGTCGAAAGCATTCCCAAAGGAAAAATATAGGGGTAGGTGGTCAAACTGGAAATTTAGAAAAAGAGAGAGAAATAATTGAGGATCTCAGTCCAAATAGTGGGTCCTGAGCAGGGAAAAAAATGAAAAATGTCACATACTAGTGAAATTTAATATTAAATCACATAACCTGTATCACTTCCTCATTACATATTCATTAAGTAATCTTCTGATTATAATTTAACTTCCCAATGAAATTTTATTAAGGGAAAAAACAGACATAATCATTTGTATTTCTTTTTGTTTATCTATCAGTCTCTTTTGATCTTAGCATATGCTCATTCCTAAGAGACTGAATCTCTGTGTGCTATTAAACTCAAATCTCCAATCTCTGGGCCTGTAGAACTAAGGAACAGGTATCAATTAAGCTATGGCAAATTAATCAAAGTAAGTAACACTTCTAATAACATACCCTTTTAATTTCTACTGTAACACTCTCAGCTTTATTCTTTCATGTACTAAGCTTTTACAGGTGAGTGTCTGAATTGCCTTGTCACGTAATAACCCACTAGACTTTTGTGATTCTTCATCCTACT
Organism: Micronycteris hirsuta; assembly: GCA_004026765.1. Lineage (NCBI taxonomy): Eukaryota > Metazoa > Chordata > Mammalia > Chiroptera > Phyllostomidae > Micronycteris > Micronycteris hirsuta. The sequence continues at coordinate 12,202 of PVJI01009912.1, read as the reverse complement.
GATTAGGAGGTGCCTCCCACCCACCTGAGCAGCTTGTTCTGCCTGTGTCTGGCTGAGCTGGGCTTGCAAAGTATTAATGAGGTCCTCCTTCTCTTGGAGTTGTTGCTTTATCACTGAAAGTTTTTCCATCTCTGTTGAACTCTTGTGAAACTGAAGACACAGAAGGAAAAATTATTTATTTAATCACAAGAATTAGCATTCTCAATTTTTTCACCTCCCTTTCCCATCTGCCCTAAATACCTACCAATATCCTTCTAACTTCCACTTAACACAAAAGGGAATTGCATGTACTGCAGTTTTTTAATAAATACAAACTACTTTTCAGAGGAAGACAGAAGCAATAACAGCATTTTAAAATGTCTCTCACGTAGAAAGAGACAGCACAACTAGATGGCAAAACCCAAAACCCATAGACAATATTTATAGTACAACTAGGAAGGCAGTCCCACAAACACTAAAATACAAGCAGGTAGGGACAATCTACCAAAAGGCACAAGACCTTCGTGGTATTAAGAGTCTGTGTGAGAGGAAGCAACAGAGAAACATCTGATGGCCTTGAAAAGAGGAAAACCCCAAAAGAGCCAATAAGCATGCACTGGGAAACACAACGGTCCAATCTCAGAACAGCAGCTTACATGGGTGGGACTTGACCATTCTCCAATATTGGATAAATGCAAGGGGTCCACAGAAAGAACTAAAACACTAGAACAATCTTGTTCCTCTGAACTCTCAAAACTGACTTAGCAGAGCTGCCTTCCAAGACATGGACCTGCACTAAACAGGTACGTCTAGGAATGAAATAAAAATTGAGCAGAATAGGGATAACCAAAACAGAAAAAAAGGTCTATACATGTGCTATATATCTCATTATTGACTAGCCATATATTGCTACAAAAGGCCTAAAATATGCTTAATGTGAAAGAGGAATTTAATTATTAACATTATTTAATTTTAATTAATTTAAATTTAAAAACTGAAGAAATTGAATATTTTTCCATTAAATATAACTGTTTTGATACGAGTACATTTCACTTGACTGCATCATACAAGGTACTTTTGAACTGTCTTGCAAGTAATAAGTGTGCATATTGTTCCTAGTGTTATAATAAATACATCTCCTATCTAGTTGGTGTAAATGGTGCAAGTTTGAATAATATCTTTTCTACACATCTATATAACACTGTAATGTGTTTATCTGAATGCTCTATGCAGAGCTGACTAACAGCTGATACCTATGAAAATCATTATTGGTAATTAAAATGACACATAAATATTTATTACTTTAATTATAATTGAATTATTTTTCTAGTGCAAAAATAAATATAGTCACTTCTTTTTATCCTACCCAAGGACATTTTTTCATTGCCTTTTAGAGAGAGAAGGGAGATAGGAAGGGACAGAGAAAAACATTGATGCAAGAGAGAAGCATCAATTGGTTGCCTCCCTTACGCACCTGGACTGGGGATCACATACACCAGACCAGGGTTCAAACATGCAACCTAGACATATGCCCTGACTGGGAATTGAATCCACAACCCTTCAGTTATGGGAAGGCACTCCAACCAACTAAACCACAACAGCCAGGGCAGTATAGACACATCTTTAAGTTTAAAATGAAGTCATAGTGCTGACACACAATTCATTCCACTTTATTTCTAGGATTATTCCATTATGTAGATATATCATAGCTGAACTATTCATATGTTGATAAACATATGAACTGTTTCAAGTTTTTGGTTAATATGAGTAAAGCTCCTATGAACATTTATATAAGTCTTTGTATGAGCCCTGGCTGGCGTAGCTCAATGGGTTGAGCATAGGTTGGGAACCAAAGGGTCGCTGGTTCAATTCCTAGTCAGGGTACATGTCTGGGTTGCAGGCCAGGTCCCCAGTGAAGGCCATGTGAGAGGCAACCATACATTGCTGTTTTTCTCCCTCTCTTTCTCCCTCCCTTCCCCCTGTCTCTAAAAAAAAATAAATAAAATCTTAAAAAAACCACAAAAAATCTTTAAAAAAAAGTCTTTGTATGAACATATGCTTTCATTTCTCACATATGTACTTTGAAGTTGATATGCTTTTCAAAGTCCAACTATTCTCCTAAAAATAATGAACTAGCTTCTCAATGTAGATGCAAATACTAAAGGAAAATGATATTTCAACCCTCAGTTCAGTAATGGGAAAACGTATAGGTATGTTTGGAACAACTTAACTAATGGATCTATTTTCTCAACTGGAAATTTTATTAAATCAAAACACAGATAAATTATTCCCAATGGAAATGTAGCATCCAAATTGTGATGTAATGTAAAATATACATGAAATTTCAGACTTAGTTCAGAAAAAAATGTAAAATAACACAAAAACATTTTCTTTTTCTTTTCCAACTTTGAGTTACATTATGAAGAAGTATCTATCTAGTGCTTTAGCCTTAACATCCAGGACAGGAGGTGTGGTCACCACAGACCTAATGCAAAGGGAAATGTGACTCAGTAGAAACTTCAAACTTATACCATATAGATTTACATATGTAGGCCTACCACACCTGTTAAGTCAACTGCTTCAAAAGTCATAATGAAAATATCCAGAAAAATAATATTAAAGAAGAAATTATGAAGGATAAGGACCCTCTGCTGTAATGAAAGGCAGGACTGGGTTTCCAGAAGTGGGGCTTTAGGTGGCGTACATGAGTCTCCTAGAGAATATACAGTCACAGGGAGAGTGTCAGGGCTTTGAAAACATCGGCAAGAGGTATAAGCAGAATAACTAGTATATAGTGTATGACCATTAAATACTTGTTGAATTACTGAATTATTAAAAATACAGTAGGGTTGATAACACATGCCACAATTCAAAGGTGCAAAAAAAAGTAACCAATTTCTAAGGACTCTCATTTTGCTTTTGAGCCTATTCAACAGAACAGATCTATCTTCAACTCATAAATGAACATAACTTAGTCTTCCAATTTTAGGCAATGCTTTTTAGGTATTATCTCAGTTGCTTCAGGATTTAATTTCAGTAAATTACATCTTTTTTCTCCCTCATTCTGATGAGCTCCTCTCCAGAGACTGAATTCTTGCAGATCGGAGGCAGAGATGTTTTAGCACTGACATGCTCTGATCTAGCCCATCTCAAGAGGGTTGGGCATCTTGCTACAATGAGGCTAGTCCTGCCTGTTTCCAGCGTGAACCCACTATTGAAATGGTAGGCCTTACTATAGACTCCAGTCATACGGATGCCCTATTTTGCAGCCTCCTTGCCCTGACTTCATGTCTCTTCCAGTTCTCTTAGCATTTGTGCCTCCCCCATAGTGCTGTAAGATATTCTGGACTCCCTAGATGACAAACGTATGCCACAGGAACCCGATATCCTAGCACAGGCTTATTTGCCAAGACCTCTTCTCCAGACAGTCCACATAAGCCACAGCTGGCTGCTCTGTACACTGAATATACTCAATATTTTTTTTTAAAGATTTTTTATTTTATTTTTAGAGAGAGGGGAAGGGAGGGAGAAAGAGAGGGAGAGAAACAGCAATGTATGGTTGCCTCTCACATAGCCCTCACTGGGGACCTGGCCCGCAACCCAGGAATGTGCCCCGACTGGGAATTGAACCAGCGACCCTTTGGTTTGCAGGCCCGTGCTCAATCCACTGAGCTACACCAGCCAGGGCTGAATATACTCAATATTTGACTTCCCTAAAGGGGTTGCAGTTTCCCCAGGCTATGCACTGAGAAGCAAGTAAGCCCCCATGCTCCAAGATTCCCCAAATCCCTCTGGCCCTGCCCTTACCCAAAGATCTGATTGTGGGGTAGGAGAAAATGATGTTTATATTATCTTGAAAGTACAGTATTTTGACCATATGGGGCTAAATTAATTTCACCTGTTTCTTTATAACCTATTGTAATGTAGCTACTAAATATTTAAAATTATACATTGACTTACATTACATGTGACTTACTGGACAACGTTAGCATACACCAAAGTGAAGGGTAGGGGAGAGGAAGCAAGAAAATCTTAGAAATCTGACACTCATATCTTTGAATACAAACCAAAAACAACAGAAGAGACAGGTCTGTTAAATCAAAAAAGCTTCCCTGAACCAAGACTCCTTTTATTATTTTTTTATTATTACTTTTTAAAATTCTAACTCAAGGATATGTTTATTAATTTTAGAAAGAGAAGGGGAGGGAGAAAGAGAAAGAGAGAGACATCAACGTGAGAGAAAAACATTCACTGGTTGCCCCCTGTACATGCCATGACCAGGGATCGAACCCACAACCCAGGTATGTGCCCGATCAGGAATTGAACCCGCAACCTTTTGGTGTACAGGATGACACTCCCACTAACTGGGCTACCTGGCCAGGGCAAAACTCCTTTTAAAAGTTAAGGAAAATTACCGGACTTAGGAAGAAAGAAAGGAAGAAAATCAACAGGTAACATGAATAAGTATCTACCGGGCACCTAAAGAATGTATTTGTCATATAGTAATTCAATGGGCTTTAGTGATTGTTAACTTAATGATCATGAGGTGACACACCCCTACCTGTGCGGCTTGCTCTGCCTGTGCCTGAGTAAGCTGGGCTTGCAAACTGCTAATTAGTTCCTCCTTCTCCTGGAGTTTACGTTTCATCTTTTCTACTTCCATCTCTTCCTCTGTAGAACTCCTGTCATGCTGAAAACACAAGAGATAAAGTCATTTATTTAAAAAAAAATTACGGTCACTATACATTAGATCTTTGGTTCTGATTTGCCCTATAAAACCATTATAGTTTTCTCAAACTGATGTGAGTAAGAAATAACACCTGACCTAACAAGGAAGAAACCTTCGAGTTTTCCAGTTTCAGAGGGGCCAAGTAGCTCCTCCTAGGCCCATCCTCCCTCAGATAACAGTTCTAAGTCTGAATAAGAAATAAAAACAACTCTCTGAAACTGAGGAGGGCAACCAAAAGCCAATGATACTGCAGGGGAGTTGACAGTTGGAAGAGATGGCACCAAGTTTCCCATTTTTATGGGTTTTTTTAGTGTGAGGGCAAAGCCAGTCAGTGTCATGCAGGATTCAACGGAAAACTCAGTCTCACTGCCTTGACGAACCAGAGGCCAAAACTGCAAAGTGAGGGGCAAATCATCATAAAAGAACCAGTGAGAGGAAATCTAAATCTTTCAATAGTTTATTTTTTTCCCCAAAGCCCCTTAGACCGAATCAGATCATGCCCTCTCCCCTTTAAATTCACATCCCCTCCCCCAAATGACCCTAGTCTCCTTACTGGAACTATATGGAATAATTTTATACTTTTTTCCACATAGTAGTTGGTCAAGCGTCTGAAAATGGCCGTCATTTCTCCAACTCTAGTTTGCACAGAACCCCTAGCTCTGTGACGCAGGCACAGCAGTGGGAAGGCTGCTTTGACTGGCGCTGGAGCTTTGAAATCTTTAATGCATCCCTTTAATTTAACAGAGGAAGGAACTGATGTTGCAAATTGTTGGTTTAAGGTCTCAGCTTTAAGAAGAAGGCAGATTATAAAATGGGTAATTTAAAAATGTAACAACATAGCAGAGGAAATGAAAGTTAGAAGAGACAAAGCAATTTAGAGACAGAAGTTGCTGCAACTGCAGCGAGGGAAGAAGGAATTACCAGAGGAGAAACCAAGAAGAAAAGAATCAAAATGAAGAAATTATATGAAAAAAATGAGAGAAGTTTCTAAAATGAGCTTTGAGAAGTTTAATAAGTCTATCAATGCAGGAAAAGTAATGTCTTCGGAGCATTAGACCCAATAAGAATGACTAACTAGGGAGCTAACTAGTTACCCCACGGGTTATACCTAGAGAATCGATTACAACCTAATTTCCCAAGAACTAAGTACTGAGAATAAGAGTACCAGTGGGTCAAAGGATGAGGTAGAATGAAACAGAAAATAAAAAGATTTCTTATGCAGAGTGAAGTCTAGGCCAACTGTAGTAATATACACGTGATATATTAGCCTCCATATATTCTACACCAAACTCGGAAAGGAATCAAGACTAGTATTAAAACAATGCTCTATTTCTCAAAAGGCACCACTTTCCTTACTCCTTTCTCTATCTCCAACCTCAAACTGTTTTCTTGGTGGTGGCCATCAATCTAAAGAACACACCTCATAGAGGGGCAAGGCAATCTAAATGATTCAGGCTACAATGCATGAAAATTTAATCCACTACTACATAACCATATAAGGACACGGGATATTCTGTGTTAAATCACTATATTAAAGAATTTCAGAGCTAGAAGAAACAGAGAGACCAGCTAGCTTAATCTTCTTACCAATAATGAAACCTCCAAAAGCTATGTACCTCTCCTATCTAAAAACCTCACCACAATATTTACTTCTTCCCACTGGCCTTTTTAATTCTCTAAAAGTCTAAGTACCAACTAGTACTTCATTTCCATGTTTTCTGTTGACCTTTTGTTCACCTTGCATGTGGCCCATAGCCCAACTACATTGCAAGTTCAATAAGAAAGAATAGCATTTAAACTGTACTTGAACAACAATAAAAAAAATATGGAAAAAAAAAATAAAGGTCCTCTTGGCTCCCTCTCCCCATCACAAAAAGGAAGGAAGGAAAGAAGAAAGAACAAACGAACAAACAGAATTTAGTGTTTATTACTTCACCTTTGTAAGTATGTGATTAATAAAAATCTGTCATATTGGAAGACTTTTTGCTCTCAGAAAATATGTATTTTACCCAGTCTCCATACCTTGGAGAGCTGCTCTTCTGACTGAGGTCCTGTAGGTAGACCAGTCCCTCCTTGTGCCTTAATTTCTTCTATGTGTTTATTCAAAGAAGTTAATTTGGCCTTAGCATGAAGTTTCAGCTTTTTAATTTTGTTATCAGCAGCTTTTCTTTCTTCCTGTCAGAGAACAATGATGACAAATACATATATGATTGCTCATCATTTATCTAGCACATAACAAAAGTAGGCATCATCTTACAGTACCAGGGAAATAAGAATCAGATTCTCCAAAAATCTTTTCGTAAATACTGAGCAAGAAAGAAGCAAAACAATGGTACCTGTAGAACTTCATCTTTCTGCTGCAGTTCAGTATCCTTCTGTCTAATGAGTTCTTTCAGTTCCACCACCAACCTCTCTGCATAAGCCAGACGCTCCAGGACATCCTCTTGAGTTTTATCATTAAATTTCATATCAGACTCTTGGGGTAATTCCTAGCATTTCAACAAAAAAGTGCCAATGGACCAGAGAAAAGGTATTAATGTCTAAACAGGAGTTCCTTCACTCCAACTTCATCTTATCCCAACTCATATCCTTACTTAGGAAATCTATCCGACCCTAAACCAATAATAATTGTCATCATAGCCATTACAATATGTTAAGTATTTTGTAAATGTTAAGTGTTTTACAAACATTATCTTACAGTTTTGTTATTCTAATTTTACCAAAGAGAAAAATAAAGGGAAGCAAAGATCACAAACCATTAAACTCTAAATTTTTAATTTAAAATTAAGAGAGTAGTTGAATAAAATTCTCTTAACCACTAGGCAATACTGCTTGTCTTTTCAGAAAACTAAAGGACTTCTTTTGATTCCTTATGTAGCCCTCAGAAAATACAATGCCAACTGTATTGGATGAATTTACATCAGCAAACAGATATTCTTAAACAGGAAAGGAGTTTCAATTCCATTTGTCATTCAAATCCTTCCTAGAGAAAAGGAATCTATACACCCAAGTAGGAGTTAAAACAATGTAACACTAAACAAGTCTCTGGGGGACAAGTGTAAAAGATCTGACTCTCATCCAGGACTTGATTCCATCAGTGGCTCTTAGGCTATAAACTACAGGAAAAGGACCATTTATAAAGTCTCAATATTCTTAATCTTCTCTTCTACCTAGCAGCACAAGGGAGGCTGCTCAAACCCTTCTATCTTAAATTATTTTCCTCAGAAGAACATGAAACATGTCTCATCAGTTTAATTCAGAACAGAGCTACTTACGGAGTCTAAGGAAGCTGTCATATTCTGATCTGTGTCATCCCCTGATAATTCATGTAAAACAACATTTGCCAATCCTGACAATCGACTCAGCATTTCTGCAGGAAAAGAAAACTTAAGAATCAGTAAAATACAGAATACAATCTTCTCCCGTATCGGTAACTGCATCATCTGTAAGTAAAGTAAGAAAACTGTGGGTGACATGTATTAGAAACAACTAGAGCATGACAGTCTCTTTTAGAAAGGCATCTGAGTACGTCCAGTACAGTCACACACTTTTCGGGGGTAAATGCAGAGATTCTAATCACCGTAACCAAAAATTTAAAATAAAACACAAATACATAATTATTTAGTGGGAGATAACCTACAGGTTATCTTCAATGACATTTCTTTCATCAGAACTTCATTTACAAACATAAATTTCTAACTATTCCTTCCCCTCCTAGACTATGGTTCTTTCCTACTCTGTCAAATAAACCCTATGATTCAGCAATTGTTTTTCTTTTGATGTGTCCCATGAACCCCATTCTTTCAGGAAGCTTTCCCAATAAATCATGTGTTTTTGCTAAAACTTAAATACAATCCTGTTCAAAATCTAATAAATTTAATTAAAAGAAGAAAAAATGTATAGCATTAACTGCATATATTGGAAAAGGAATAAGGAATCCACAACCTATGCTTCTCTTATAGGAAATTAGAAAAAGAAGAGCAAATTAAATGTTAGCAGAAAAAATAAATCAAGATTGGAGCAGTAAATTAATAAAATTGAAAATAGAAAAACAGAGAAAATCAGTAAAGTCAAAAGTTGTTTTTTTAAAAAGATCAGTAAGATTGATAAAGCTCTGGTCAGGCTGACCAAGAAAAGAAAACACAAATTATCAATATCAGATATTAAAGAGGAAACATCACTACTGATCTAACATACATTAAAAAATAATAAAGGAACACTACAGATAACTCTATGGCTATAAATTCATTAATATAGATAAAATGGGCCAATTCCTGGCCCAGCTGGTGTAGCTCAGTGGACTGAGCGTGGGCTGGGAACCAGAGGGTCCTGGTTCGATTCCTAGTCGGGGCACATGCCTGGGTTGCGGGCCAGGTCCCCAGTGAGGGCCATGTGAGAGGCAACCATACATTGCTCTTTCTCTCTCCCTTCTCCTCTCTCTGAAAATAAATAAATAAAATCTTTAAAAAAAATTAAAAAAAAAAGGGCCAATTCCAAATGGACCAATTCCTTGAAAGACTCAAGCTACCAAAAATCACAAGACATAACACACACACACACATACACACACATACACACACACACCGCTTCCCTTCTCTCCCTCCCAATCTTCCTCCTTCCTAAAGTTTCCAACTGTAAAATAAACATGGATGGAAACAAACCCCCAACATTGTTGCCCATGCAGGAGAAACAGAGGGAAGTGAAGGGTGGCATACTGAGCCACACCAAAATACGTTACTTTGGCATACGTATTACTTTGAACTAAAGACACTTGAAAAAAAAAGCAGGAAAGGAAGTGTACTCTGACCTCCCTTTTTTCTTCCTGTAAGCAAGAGATTAAAACAGCCATATAGAAGATGTCTGTCCTAGATCAGGAGGAAAGCAACATTCTTATCTCCAGGGATGGGAAGTTGAGGCCAAGGGAAATTTGTAAAAATAAACCTTGAAAACTAAACATTATCTTCCTAGTCATTTCTCCATGATTAACTATCCCCTTGCCTTGTCTCATTTGCAGAATTTACTACTCTATCCAATTCAATATGTAAGTGTTTAATTCAAGTGCTTCTTTGGGTCTTTATTACCACGGGAGGGCTTCTGTGTTGCATAAAACTTACATTAAATAAGTTTGTATGCTTTTCTCTTGTTAATCTGTTTTACTTCAATTTCTCAGGCCCAGCCAAGAAATCTAACAGTGTTACCATTGGTATTTAACTAGAAGAGGGGAACAAAAGGGAACGAGACATTGAGCTTAATAAACTGGGAAGCAGGAGCCTGCTTGCTTAGCCAGGAAGCTATAGCTTTACACCCCAGGGGATCAACACTCCTCCCTCCCGACTCCTGGATAAGGGATGTTGGAGGGTATAGGGGCTGGTGCTTGATCATAGAGACCTGTCAGTCTAACTAGGGGGGTGGACCTATGCAAAGCCTGTGAAAGTTTGGGAAGCTGACTGGTTCTTTTGAAAAAGCACCTGGTCCATCCCAAACCTAAGATCCTGGTTGTAACCCCAGGGGAACAAAGCAGCCCTCTCTCTTGCCCATTGGGTAACGCACTCACCCTGTGTGATCCTGTGTTCTCTCTCCATTGTCATGTGGCCATAGCAGCCAAATGGCCAGCAGCCCCATGGACTCTACCACCAGAGCAGCCAGAATGGAAACAAGCCCAGTTGCCTGGATGGGGGCTGAGATCACTTAGCGGCATGCCTGCCTGTGGGCTTCAAAGGACTAAACCTTATTATGAAACAAAAACTCTGGACACTGGCTTTTGTGTTGGGCCTACTGAAGACATGATTGTACTTTTTCCATGGTGGGACAGAGGGAGATGGTACATTGGAAACCCAGGAGGAAGCTTCTATTTCCACATAAATAAACCATGCCACACCAGTCTTCCATGCATGGGTCCTTGGAATGCTTTCCTTGTGATCCTGTGGAAGAGTCTAATTTCCACCTACAACAAGAGGACAGAGGTAAGATTTTGACAGACCATATGCTAAGAGAACCACAAAGGAGCCAGGGAGTATTTACTGGAAAATTGCCAAGCCAGTTAAAGAATCTGGTATATCCCCACCACAGCAGGTAAGTGTGAAGAACCTGCAGAATCTGAAATGGCTACTATGGTAGCCAGGGCTCTTTTCCAGAACAGGGCCTTCACTGAGGAGAATCTACTGAGAAGAGACTCAAAATTCATCAAGACAGAATCAACAAAGACCAAAGAAAGATCCAGATAAAGAGTGCAGATGGTTAAAAAAATAAAATAAAATAGAGTCAGGAAATCTCAGAAATCCAGCTACCATATTTTTGAACAACATAGGAAAATATCATAGAAAAGCAACCCAAGTTCAAAAACATTAAACAAACATAAACATGAGCAAATGTAAAGTAACACAGTAAATTTTCATAGAAAATTATTATAAAGAAAATAATATTCAAGAAATAAAAGAATTTCAAAACGCCTTGCTCAAAAACAATTAAAAACTACTAAACAACTCGATGACCTACAAAATCTCCTAAAAGAACTGAAAGGCATTAAAATTATATAAGATATAAAAATATATATAAAAAATTGATACAATGGAGTATTATTACTCAGCCATAAAAATGAATGAAGTTCACCATTTGTGACAACATAGATGGACCTAGAAAACACTATGCTAAGTGAAGTCAGTCACTCAGAGAAAGACAAATCCCACATGATTTCCATTATACGTGAAATCTAAAGAAAAAAAGAAATGAACAAACAAAATTGAAACAGACTTCTAGACACAGAGAACAAACTGCTGGTTGCCAGAGAGGGAGGGTCTGGGGGACTGGGTGAAAGGGTGAAAGGCTTAAGAAGTACAAAGTGGTAGTTACAAAATAGTCACACGGATGTAAAGTACAGTTTAGGGAATATAGTCAGTAATATTGTAATAACTATGTATGCTGCCAGGTGGGTACTGGAAATACCCAAGGGAACACTTTGTAAAGTATATAGTTGTCTAACCACTATGCTGTACACCTGACAATTATATAAAATAATATTGAATATAAACTCTAATAGAAAAATAAAAATTTTTTAAATAAAAAACAAAAACTATTTTTATTATTATTTTTTTTTCAAATCCTGGAAGACAACAAGAAAACAAGAAAGGAGCAAAGGAACTACAATACTGTAAGAAAACTATTAACAAAATTACCATAGTAAGTCCTTAACCTTTCAATAATTACTTTATATGTAAATGGATTAAATTCTCCAGCCAAAAGACACAGTGGCTGAATGCATTAAAAAACCAAGATCCATTGCCCTGGCTGGCGTAGCCTGGTGGATTGAGCACGGGCTGCGAACTAAAGGGTCGCGGTTCGATTCCCAGTCAGGGCACATGCCTGGGTTGCATGCCAGGTCCCTGGTGGGGGCCACATGAAGGGCAACCACACATGGATGTTTCTCTCCCTCTCTTCCTTCCCTTCTGTCTAAAAATAAATAAAGAAAATCTTAAAAAAAAAAAAAAAAAAAAAAAA
>PVJI01009911.1:0-62980 GCA_004026765.1 Micronycteris hirsuta | reverse complement strand
AGCTGCAAATTTTATTTGAGGATCGCGGGTATATATACTGGTTGGCTGAGGGGCGTTGCTGGAGAAGCTCGGTGGAGTCGTGGGTCTTACTGATTGGTCCTCTTGCTCTAGGGACTATATGGGCAACGGGGAGCTTATTGGCGACAGGGCTGTTGCACATGCGCAGTGCTATTGTTTTGCTGATGCCGGGATCCCAACACTCTGTTGAATAAGAGTGGTGAATAGATATCCTTGTCTTAAGGGAAATGTTTGTAGTTTTTGCCCATTGAGTATGATGTTGGCTGTGGGTTTGCCATGTATGGCCTCTATTGCATTGGGATATGTTCCCTTTATTCACAGTTTGTTGATAGTTTTTATCCTAAATGAATGCTGGATTTTATCAGACGTCTTTCCTGCATCTATTAATATAATCACATGATTTTTATTTTTCATTTGTCTATGTGGTATATCACACTTACTGATTTGAGGATATTGTACCATCTTTGCATGCTGGGAATAAATTTCACTTGATCATGGTGTATGATCATTTTAGTGTATTACTGGACCTGGTTTGCTAATATTTTGTTGAGGATTTTAGCATTTATGTTCAACAAGGATATTTATGATCCAGGGTGTCATTTAAGGCTGCTGTTTCCTTGTTTATTTTCTGTCCAGAAGACCTATCCATTGATGTCAGTGGGGTGTTACAGTTTCTTCCTGTGACAGTATTACTCTCGATCTCTCCCTTTATTTCCATCAAGACTTGCTTTATATATTTAGGTGCTCCTATGTTGCATACATAGATGTTTATAAGGGTTATTTATATCTACTTGTTGGATTGCTCCTTTTATCATTATGTAGTGTCCTTCTTTGTCTCTTACTATAGCCTTGTTTTAAAGTCTATTTTTTCAGATGTAAGTATTGCTACCCTAGCATTTTAAAATTTCCATTTACATAAAATATCTTTTTCTATCCTTTATTTTTGGTGTATATGTATCTTTTATTCTGAGATAGGTCTGTTTTAGACAGCATATATGTGGTTTTGCTTTCTTATCCATTCTGTTACCTTATGTCTTTTGATTGGAGCATTTGTGCTATTTAACTTTAAAGTGATTATTAATTAGGTATGTATTTATTGCCATTTTATTCTTTTGACTCTGTTCCTTTGTTTTTTCTTTCTTCTTCTTAAAGCAGACCCTTTAACATTTCTCATGATACTGGTTTGGTGGTAACAAACTCCTTTAACTTTTTTTGTCTGGGAAGCTCTTTATTTCTTTTTCAAGTTTTGAATGGTAGCCTTGCTACATAAAGTAATCTTAGTTGTAGGTCCTTACTTTTCATCTCTAAGTATTTCATACCAGTTCCTTCTGGAGTGAAATGTTTCTATTTTGAGATCAACTGACAGTCTTATGGGAGTTCCCTTTTAGGCAACTAACTGTTTTTCTCTTCCTGCTTTTATGATTTGCTCTTTGTCTTTAACCTTTGCCATTTTAATTATGATGTGTCTTGATATGGGCTTCTTTGGGATCATCTTGTTTATGACTCCCTGCTCTTCCTGGACTTGTGTGTCATTTAGTGAAGTTTTTAGTCATTATTTCTTCAAATAGTTTCTTGATTATTTGCTTGCTCTCTTTCTGATCCTCCTATGATATGAATATTGGCTTATTTCATGTTTTTTCAAGTGTCCTTAAACTATCCTCATTTTTTAAAGTTATTGTTATTTTTTGCTCCTCAGATTGGGTGTTTTTTCTACCTTCTATATTGGTGATTCAGTCCTTTGTTTCATTCAACCTACTGTTTATTTCTTCTAGTGTACTCTTCATTTTGGATCTTGTATTATTCATTTCTGACTTTTTAAAATGGTTTCTTTGTTTTTTTTTCATGTTGTGGTTCTGTAGTTCCTTGTAGTTCTCATTAAATTCCTTGAACATTCTTACAACCAATATTTTGAACTCTATGTCTGGTAAATTTTTGTTTCCATTATATTTAGCTCTTTTCTTGGAGATTTCTCCTATTATTTCCTTCTGGGCATGTTTCTTTCTTTTTCTTCTTCATAGCATTAGTATTTATTGCTTTATATGAATATTGTATTAAAAGCCCAAGAATTCAGGTTACACACAGAAATTATACAGTTAAACACCATGTCACAAAGGTAGTGAACACATTACATTCTACAAAATCTATTTTACAGAAATTTAAAAACTCTAAATATCAAAAGGTACAGTTGAAGAAAAAGGTATAAATTTGGCAGCCAGTAATTGTGCAAGGGAAATTGCAGCTGGCATGACACTATATATGTATATTTGAAAATACTGAGTTTAAAGTCATCATTGTGTTTTGTGTTGGTCTGAAAACTATAACACTGGCTGTTGAAGAAGCATTTTTAAAAATATTTAATTCACTTTAAAATGTCATACAAATTATGGTGGTTTCTATGTACCCCTAAAGCTTTAGTCATTTAGCTCCAGTACATTACTAAAGTAATATATTAGTTCTTCCAGTACAATGGTGTTTCATATCACTGACATTTGCATACTCTAGAATAATTTAAAAGAATGTGTAATATTCACAATGTTCAAAAAAACAAGCCAAACTTTAAGGAACCTGCCCAGTTCTTCTGAGATGTTTTCCTTTCAGCTTTGTAAGTATCATTCTACAAAACAGTAATCTAATGTTTGAACACAGTTTCCAAGATAAAGCTCATTTTCTCATAAATAAAGTAGTCTTTTTCTCAGGTATCTCAGAAGTATACAAAGCATTTTTAGTTTGAACAGATCTCTTGGAATGTATTTACTTGGTATTTCAACAGACTTAAGATTTCCCGGGTTTCTCAACGGCCAGATTATATTTGAATTACTCAGAAGAGAAAGAAACTATCTTCTGAAAGTGTGAACTCAATTATTACCAATAGAAAAAGTATCCACTGTATTTATTCATCTCTTATAGAAACAAAAATATAACATTTTCCCCCATTAGAATATATGTGTGTGTGTGTGTGTGTGTATGTATATATATGACTTAGAGTTCCATTGTACACAATCAAACAATGAAATCTGGAAATAAGCATGAAACCCTAGAATTCACATGTTAAAATGTAAAATTAGCCTCTTCAACAAATGGTGTTGGGAAATCTGGACAGCTACATGCAAAAAAATGAAACTCGAGCACCAACTTACACCGTACACAAAAATAAATTCAAGGTGGATAAAAGACTTAAATATAAGTTGTCACACCATAAAAGTCCTAGAGGAAAACATCAGTAGGAAAATCTCAGACATTCCATGCAGCACCATCTTCACTGATATGTCCCCTGGAGCAAGGGACATAAAGGAAAGAATAAACAAATGGGACCTCATCAAAATAAAAAGCTTCTGCATGGCTAAAGAGAACAGTATTAAAATAAAAAGAAAACCAACCATATGGGAAAACATATTTGCCAATGATACCTCAGACAAGGGTTTGATCTCCAAAATATATAAAGAACTCATACGACTCCACTCCAGGAAGACAAAAGACCCAGTTAAAAAATGGGCAAAAGACTTGAACAGACACTTCTCCAAGGAGGACATACAGAGGGCCCAGAGACATATGAAAAGATATTCATCATCGCTAGCCATCAGAGACATGCAAATTAAAACCACAATGAGATACCACCTCACACTGGTCAGAATGGCCATCATAGACAAATCAACAAACAGATGTTGAAGGAGATGCAGAGAAAAGGGAACACTAGTGCACTGTTGGTGGGAATGCAGACTGGTGCAGCCACTATGGAAAACAGCATGGAAGTTCCTCAGAAAACTAAAAATGGAACTGCCTTTTGACCCAGCAATTCCACTACTGGGATTATACCCTGAGAGCCCTGAAACACCAATCAAAAGAACCTATGCACCCCAATGTTCATAGCAGCACAGTTTACAATAGCCAAGTGCTGGAAGCAACCCAAGTGTCCATCAGCAAATGAGTGGATCAAGAAACTATGGTACATTTACACAATGGAATTCTACGCAGCAGAGAGAAAGAAGGAGCTTCTACCCTTTGCAAGAGCATGGATGGAACTGGAGAGCATTATGCTAAGCGAAATAAGCCAGGTGATGAGGGACAGATACCATATGATCTCACCTTTAACTGGACCATAAGCAACAAAAGAAAAAAGCAAGCAAAATATAACCAGAGACATTGAAATTAAGAACAATCTAACAATAGCCAGAGGGGAGGAAAGAGGGTATTGTAAAGAGAAGTGTTTTCAGGAACTATTACAAAGGATACATGGACAAAACCAAGGGGAAGGGTGGAAGCAAGGGAGGGATGAAGGGTTGGGTAGGGTGAGGAGGAGGGGAGGGAAGAAAATGCAGACAACTGTAATTGAAGAACAATAAAGTAATAAAAATAAATAAAATGTTGCAACTATGACCAAAATACAAAAACTGCTAGAGCTGTCAGAAGGAGACTAGACAAAAAGCTTTCTGTGTATGTATAAACTAAATAATCTCTAAAAGGTTTTCAAAATTATAATTACTTTCCAGTTTAAAAACTTTAATTCTAAATAAAAAAAAATCTATACAAACCACTGATTTGACGAAACCAAAAGCAGTCAGTGGTAAGCAGGATCCAAGAAGCTGATAGTCACATTTCTTACATGTACAACTCTTTCAGGATTTATTCCACAAAATACTTTATTTTACAACCCACTTCTCTTGTAAAACTAAAGGTCCACTTTATTACATAAAAGTTTTATACAGTGTAAAACAAGACTGTATGTAAAATACTGTGTCTAAATGTTTCTAAACAGTTAGTCTTGTTCCATTGGTTCTTCTGTAACTTCTGCGGCTTTGTCATTGTTTTCCATGGATAATTCTGAGTGAATTTCTTTAGTTTTACTGAAACTGGATCCTACTAATTCTTCTGTTTCATGACAATCAGAACCACTACTTTCAGGGCCTGTATTTTCACTATCTTCATAATGTAAGTCTTTCTCATCTTGAGTCACATCAGATTCCTCCATTTGATTATTTTCCTCAAAAGTCTCTTCATTCACAGTTAAGGCATCATCAGATTCTTTTTCTAGGTTTTTTCTTTCTGAAATCATTTCTCTTGATGTCATAAAAGACTCTTCTTCTTCCTCTTCATCCTCTTCTTTACAGTGTTGTCCGGTACAACTACTTTCTTTGTCTTCATCCTGAGATGAAGATGATGCTTCTGCTTCTTCTACCATAAGTGAAGACATTTCACTGGAAGATGTCTGACTGGCTGTCTCTCTGATGTGGCAGTTCTTTCCACACACGTGTAAACACGCAGTCCTGAGAATTTACGTGTTTTGAGTGCAGCTCCACGTGATTCCCATGTGGGCAAGTGTGGATCATGTCTGTGGAATAGGAGTTCTCTAATGGGAATTTGGCAAAAATGTATCTTAAGAGATTCTGCCTTGCTGAGCCCTGTTTAATATATTACCCTGGTCCTGTCTGCCACCGGACCTGAATTTACATCCTAATGCTCTGCTAATGAGTAAACCTATCCCTGTTCTGCTTAATCCCATGAATAATCAATCCAATGTAAATGTGTCCCAAAACTTTAATAAAAACCCTGGCTAAGCTACCCACGAGGACTTTTCCCAAGATGGAGGAATTGGTCCTGTGGCTCCGGACTCTCCTTTCCCCGCGTGTCTCGGTATGAGATTCTTTCACGCATCGAGTTGTGGTCACCCACGGGTTTCGGCTGGGACGAAATGCACACGACACTCTGACTTCACTTTCTTTGTCAAATCAAAGTCTTTTTACCTCATGTCCTTCAGCTTCCACAGCATATTCATCTGGTTGTTTGTTTTTTATAGGACTCACTGAATAACCTTCTGATCCAGATGTCAGAGAGTCACTGTGATTTTTGTCCTCATTTTGCTGTAAGTTTGACTCTTTGCCATCTGTGCCCTCGGGCAAGCCATTTGCTGTCATGGGAACTGACAAAGAAACCTTTGGTCGATTAAGTGGCCTAGGTGTTCCTGGCCCATTTATATTAGACCTTTCAATATAACTTAATGAATTTCCAGGAAACATAACACCATTCATTCGACTTAAACTATTGAAATTGTTTTTTTCTGAAGAAGGATACACATAGCTAACAACTATCACATTCTTCTCTACTCTTCTGAGAAATTTGTCTGTTCTTGTGTAATTTCTCCTTGGATCTGTTAGCAATTCACATAGTCACTGAATAGTAAAAGGGATACCATTAAATCCAGTGACAATTTTCAATATTCTTTCCTTCATTTCATCAAAGGGAATATATTCGACATTAGGGTTAGGTGGACCTCTTGGTTTGGGAACTGAAGTTCTGAAATCATCCATCACTTTCTCCAGTTTGAAAGTGAAATAGCCTTTAAATTGGGACCACTGAATCAACAATCCAAAACTTATGGGACATAGTGAAGGCCGTCATGAGAGGGAAGTCATAGTGATACGGGCCCACATTGTTTCTCTAGTCTTGGCTACATGACAAAGAAACTGATCCAGGACCACACAAACTTCCTTTTTCCCCCTCTTCTCAAAATCTTTCAGCACCTCCTGCAGCCTCTTGACATCCATGGCTTCCCGGAGTCCCTCGCAGCATCCGCCTCCCTCCACGGGTCTCCGGGGACCTGAATGCCTTCTCTCACCCCCCAACACTGCCCCCCCTCCATCACACACACTCTGGCAAGCCAAGCCGGTGGGTGGGGGGCAGACCCAAGGGAGCCAGGGGAAGAGAGTGAGGCCAAGACAATGACTACCTCCCCTAGCCGCTCCCACCAGCCCTCCAACATGGCGCCTAGCACATCACCACGTGCATGCTCTGGGCATGTTTCTTTGTGTCCTGATTTAGGCTGCCTTTTGTGTTGGTTTCTATGTATTAGGTAGATCTGCTATGACTCACAGTCTTGGTATGGTAGCCTTATGTAGTGGATGTCCTGTGGGACCCCGTGATGAAATCTCCTTTATCACTTGTGCTGGTGCTCCATATAAGTAATAAAGGAATGACCCTTGTGTGGGTTATATGGGTCATCCTGTTATAATTGAGTCCTAATTGCTATTGGTCTGTTCCTGTGTGGTGTCAGCCCTCAGGCTGGCTGACTGTGAGCATCAGTTCCAATCACAGTGTACAAGCTACTGTGTGGGTGCTGAGTACAAGTGTGGAGTTTTCCTCAGCAGTGTCTGGTGCTTTCTGAGATCTTCCTTTGGATATGCTACTTGTGAAGCTTACTGAATCCTTCTCTGATATCATCTGAAGCTGACCACTGGGTATTGGTTCTGGGAATTTTGGGGAGGGACTCTTCTGCAGACCAATGTCAGAAGCTGCCTGTGACTGGCCGTGAGCTACCTGTTTGGAGCTGCAAAGCAATCCACAGTATGTGGCTGCCTCTGCTGGGCCTGGGTATGTGTGGGAGGATCCAGTTGTGCACCAAGGCCAGCTTTTACCAGCAGCAGGCCCAAAGGCAGGCCAGCAAAAGTCCCAAAGGGTCCTGAGATCCACCTCTACCTGCTCAGCCTTCTGGCTGCCTGTTAGGCTCAGCTACTGAAAGAGCCTTTGGCAGTACTTCAGTTGCACGAGATAGGTTCTCAGTGAGTCAGCAGGTAGGAATGACTGGTTTTCCCCAGAATGATACAGGGAAACTTGTTGCCAGTGCTTGGTCTGGGATCATTCAGCAAATATACCAGGGTATAACAAGTCTAGGTGCTACCTGCTGGGTGCTTGCATACCTTTGTGGTGGAGTAGGGTCTCAGGGAGTTGTCAGTGTAAAGTCAGCAGAGTTTATCAGTCCCTAACAGACAAAGATTTGGCTGTGTGGAGGGAAGGCTCTGCACATGTCCAGCATGTGTAGGACAAATTTCTTCTATCCTAGAGCTACACTACTCAGTCTGCTCCAAAGTCTGCCAGGAGCTTGATCTCAGTAGGGAGTTGGGAGAATGGGAGTTGCTGATCAGGCTTAGGGGAATTTTGAAGGGGGAGGGGGAGCCTCAGCTCCAGAGCCATACAACTAAGTCTGTCCTGTATTTTTCCCAGATTTTTTTTCAGGGCAGAGCCACCAAGAGTTGAGAAGGTAGGACCATCAGGAGCTCAGAGGGTGTAGATAGTGGATCTCCCATGATACAGATATGCCAGTCAGGTTCACAGGAAAGTGGGGGAGAATAGCCCCCACCCCAGAGCCACACAACCCAGTCACTGACACCTCCTGAGTCTTTCCAGAATTCTACACCTCAGTTCAGGCAGCTGACTCCTCAGTAGAGTGTAAGCTCCATAGGGTGGAGCAAGAGGTAGTCCAGATGGTGGAGTGGTTGCTTTCCCCCAGCCTAATGCCCTATGAAAGGAAGTGTTCTACCCAAGAAAGATGGTGTCTGTGGTGCATTAGAGTGACTTAGCACAGGGAGTCCTGGCATTTGTCCCTTCAGCTCTCTCCCCAGAGACATAAACCGTACACTTCTCACTTGCCTTTACTCTGCATCACCTTCCCACCACTGGATCCCAGGGTGAGTGGTTGTGAATGAATTTTTGTGTGAAGGCCCTTTAAGAGGGCCCTTGAGTCTCTCTAGCAGACTCTTGACTCTCCCTGGTAGACAGAAACCTTGCTGATTTTCATACCTAGATGTTATGTGGGTGCCTCTTCCCAGCTCTGGTGCTTTGAGCTGGTGAACCTGGTGTGTGGTTGAGACCTCACCCTTCTTGGGGTGACCTTTACATCTGAGATATCCCTCCAGCATCTCAGCTGCCACCCAAGGGATTGGAGCCAGTCCTTTTCACTTGTCAGCTCTTCCTACGAGTCTCAGTGTGGCTTCTTCTGCCAATCCTTGGTTATAAGACTCCTCTTCAGCCAGTTTTCAGTTGATTATTCAGGGTAATTGATCTATATTTTTCCTGTAATACCAGTTTGGTCTTGGGAGATGAATGTATCTTCCGCCTATTCTGAGGCCATCTTGGATCTCTTCTATCTCACTTTTTGTATGTAGTCTTTTTTAGTTGCTTCTCTATGAAATCTGCAAATTTATATCTCATTACTTTTTCTCACCTTAGTATATTGGCCAGCACTTTAGAGGTAGCAAGTCATCTCTTGTTGAAGTACTAAGAATTTTAACTTTAGCACTTGAACTTTTATCTTGACCATATTTTGCCATTTAGCTCACATGGCTACTGTTAGAGACTGCCAATTACTTTACTAGAAAGCCAGCTTTGAGATATCCATGATTTTTTCATGATCCCCACTAGTAAACCTATCAGAAAAGCAATTGGGATTGGCCTGACAATGTCTCTTAGTAATATATATTTTCCTTTTTTAATTTCTTAAAACCTGTATTTATAAATCTATTCTAAAGAAATGAGCTATTGAGCCATAAAAAGATACTGAGGAAACTTAAATGCATGTTACTAAGGGAAAGAAGCCAAACTGGAAAGGCTCTCAAACTGTGTGATAGCAGCTCTATGGCATTCTAGAAAAGGAAAACTTTGGAGACAGTAAAAAGATTAGTGGTTGCCAAGGTTAGGTAGGAGGGAGAGATGAATAGGTGGGAAGCACATATGATTTTTACAGCAGTGATAACACTCTGTGTGATACTGGTGGATTCATGCCATTAATAATGTGTCCAAATCCATGGAATGTACAACACCAAGAATAAACCCTAATGTAAACTATGGACCTTGCGTGATGTGGATGTGTTAGTGTAGGTTCACTGATGATAACAATTGTACCATTCTGCTGGGAGATGCTGATAGTGTGGGAGGCTATGGATGTGTAGGGTGTATAGGAAATCTCTGTACCTTTCCCTCAATTTTGCTCTGAACCTAGTTGCTCTTAAAAAAAATAAAGTCTTAATAATAAAGAAAATCATTCTAGAAACCTGTCATGGATAGATGAAAAGTCCTATAGCCTATAGTTTTAACATCTTTTCTAGGTTTCATTTAAATCAAGGAACTTGCATGCTTCTTGTCTTTTGGCACTTTTTGTATTTTCCAGGACAGCTCACTTTTCCTTAGGTGGAATTCTTTTTGATGCATGAATGATCACTTCAGAAAGGTCACAAGTTCTTCCCTGAGGAGGAAGGGATGAGAATGTCAATGAGCCCACCAGCTGCCAAGGTCATTACTGGGAAAGCTCACTTACCTGGTTGTTGAGTAAATTAAACTCATGAATATTATTAGGGTGCCACAACTAAATTATTATGAACATTGATTACAGTTTAGCATCTTTAGACTGTTCGTTTATATTACTATGGAGTCACGTCTGTTACTACAATACTGGTCCTTATTACTTGTACTTTGCTTGGCTCTTTGGGGCAGGAGAGAAAAGGATGAATGAAGGGGATGCTCAGGGAGTTGGGCATCACCTGCAGCCAGTGGCACCCATGCTGTGTAACTTAGATGGTGGCTCCTGACAAATCGAGCTCGTTAGTTCTGTGCTTTAAAATGCTTTGCCAACATCATACAAAGTAGAAGAAAGGAGCAAAAACTGAAGAACAAAACAAATAACCAGCCCGCCTCGATATCAGCAGGATTATTCATTTTACTTTTCTCTCTCTATTTTTGAGTTTCCCCCAAACAGGGTTAGTCTTAAGCATATGTGTATGGTGACAAAGGAAAATGAGTAGCAAATTATTGGGGAAAAAACTTATGCTAATGAATGAATTTGTCATGGCTTTTTCCTGGGGATACCCCTAAAAGTGTTTGGCTAAGAAACACAGGATGTAGCAATTTGGAGTACAGCATACGTAGCCATTTTATGTGTTAAATGTGAAAATTATTAAGATATGATCGAAAATGGGGATTTTGATGAATTGGGAAGTATTAAACTGGAGTTTATCTGCAAACCATGTATGTGTGAAATTGCAGCAGCGGGGTTTGGCCACAGGGTTATTGGTGTTGGTTGGCACAAAATGAAATGATAAATAATGTAGAATGTATATATATTATGACCCTCTAGATAACAATGAAGTCATATTTGGCTTTAGAGAGTTTGTCATGCCAGATGAACTTGTCAATGTCATTTTTATTACCCAGAGTAGAAGAAAAGGTACAGAATGTCACACAGGTCCCTCATTTGCTTTAGCCATGCGACCCTCTCACTGAGTAAAGGCCCAGCCTGCAGGAAAATGGATTGACATGTCCTAAGTGACACATGGCATTTAACCCTCTGGAGAGATTTCCAGTGGAAACCAGGAGGGTCAATGTTGGGTTTGATTTCATTTAATTGTTTTATCAATGACATTGAAAAAGGAGCACACTGCACCCTAATGAACTTTACAGAAAATACAAAATTGGCAAATGTTCTTAATGTTAGTGAGGAGTAAAACATAATAAAAATGAATCCAGAGAGGTAAGAAATATGGGCAGGAAATAACAGAATGAGATTCAATTTGGAAAATGGCAAAGTAATACATATGGGGAAAGTGGATCGCAGGCACCGTTGGGTAGTCGACAGGAGGCTAAGAGGCTGTCTCTGCGAAGGGACCTCAGCGATGATGGTGGTGAATTCGATGTGCATCTGCAATGTGATACGGCAGCACAAACAGCCAGTGTCATTTCCGTCCATGTACAAATTGTCCTGGTGTCCCTGAGAAGAACGGTAATTGTGTCATGTGTACTGAGCTGGTGAGATGGTAATGCAGAATATGCAGTCTGTTTGGGGAACCTCATTTCCAAAAAGATAGATTCAAACTACAGAAGAGTGTCAAAAATAATAAGGAAATGAGTAGCAGCCTTCAGAGACGTAATAAGTTCAGCCAAGGAAGCTTTGCTTGGCTCAGTGAAGAAATTGCGCTGGAAATAATATTGCCTACAGAGTTCAGCATCTCTTGGTGGATTCATTTGCTCTTTCACTCAGTGGACATTTATTGAGCACCTGCTCTGCTCCAAGCCCTTGCTATGCTGGAAACTTGGGGACATATACATGGATTTGTCTGTAGGGGTGGCAGACGCATGAACAGATATGATATAACTGTGTAAATGCAACAATAAACATGAAAACATCATGGGATCACATAGGAGGGCCCCTAGGCTGAGGGAGAAGGAAGTGCTTACATTGACACTGGCATTTAGGTAGGGCAGGGAATGGGACGGACAGGCATCTCAGCATGCTCAGTTTGTGGGGCCCTACAACACTGGGTCAAGACTCTTGGAGCCTAAGCTGGGCGGCAGGGGCAGCTATGGATAACTAGGGGAAGGAGGTACAGTTGATGGTGGAAGGGCTTATACCAAATATGAAGGAATTTACACTTGATTTTGTAGGCCAGTATTGTCAACCTTGCCTACTGATAATCATCACCAGGGTGACTGTTAACATGAAGACTCCCAAACCTCTGCCCAGGAGATTCTGGTCTTTTTGGTCTGGGATGGAATTTGAATATTTAACATGCAGTTCCGGTGATTTTATCATTAGGAAGTTTGAGGAATCTCTGCTTTAGGCTGCAAAGCATTTAAAGTCTTTTGCTAGGTCCCTCTCTTGCCGCTTAGGACATGGATCTGGAGGGACCAGACAAAGTGGGTGAGGAGGGAGTGCCTTTTATAGTTGTTCAGGCTTGACATGATGGAGGACTAAATTTGGAAGTAGGAATGGAGAGACACTAAGAGTTCAAATGAGAAGACTTTAGAATTGACTGGATGTGAGCAAGGGAGAGAGATTTGGGGTGACAGCCAAGGCGGTACCCATAGCTGACAGAGGGACCACAAGCGATGGAGCTGCTCCAGAGGTGAAGTTTAGGATTGAGAGTGATGTGGCAGGAGGCCATCCTGCACTGATGTCCAGTTGGCACATAGACACATGGGATGGTGCTTCTGTCTGATCTGGCTAGTGAGAGCTGATTTCTGAGTCAGAGAGGTGAAAGCATGGGGGTGTGTGAGATCCCGAATCTTGCCTGCCACCCCCTTGACAGGGCCAAGGAAGGAGCCCTGGGAAACACCAACGTTTGGGCCAGCAGGAGGAGCGACCCCTCCTGGCCAGCCGTTAGCTGTGTAGAGAAGGTGGAGTGTCCTCAGTGGAAGAGCAGCACTGCAGAGTGAGGATGCAGCAGCTCTTCCCTAGGATCTCAGAAGGTCAATCTGTACAAATCCAGAGTAGCGTAGTGTTCCAGGTGGGAGTGAGGTGTATTCACCTCCATCTCAGCAGCCTAGTGAGCCCTGTGTCCTCAGCTCCAGTGACAACCATCCTGAAGTAACTGCTTCTAGTTCCTTCATCATGAGCAGGTGAGATGCAGGTGTGGGCCTCACTGCAGGTAAGACATGGTGAGGGAACCCACCAAACCCCAGGAATAGCACGGAAGTCAGTCCTGAGTGCCATGCACCAAACACAGGAGGCACAGCAAGGCTGGAATCAGTGGAACAAGGGAGTCAGGATGGAAATTAGGGGAATATGAGCAGAGGTTTGTGTCCTTTCCAACAGGAAGACAAAGCTGCTCAGAGAACTCTCTCTTTCTCAGGGTGACTTACTTATTTTGAGAGTGTTCAGGGGTTTCTGAATTGAAGATATCACAAACTAGTGCAGAGATTTCCAAGTGTTCTTGGTTCTTGGTCACCTTAGGCCAAAAGAAATAGCGAACAAGTTTTGCTTTTTTAGTGGGGTCCAACAACAAGAAAAACACAATAAGTGTTTCTGTCCTAAAATCTGAAAGTATAATGTATTTCTAGAGACTGAGATAAGCTGTTCTATTTTGAGTAAATTCCAAGGTCACTTTGAAGTGAAGTGAAGATTTGACATGCAGGGACCCAAATCTCTCCAGTAAGTGCAAAATAATGTATCACTAGTTGTGGTAATTTTTTTTTTGTAATAAATTGAGGACAGTTGTTATACTCTGTCCTTGCAGACACATAGGACTGTCTGACCTGTGTCTGTTCACACTCAGCGCTGGCAGGTCACTTGCTGTGCACCTCTTGGTGTGCAGTTTATAAATGAAGCGGCTATCTTCCCATTACTGGGAAGTCAGGGTCCCCATTGCCCTCCGCATGGCCTTCCCATCTCCACTCAGCATCTCCACACCCAGGCACTTCTGTCTGTGTTCTGTCTCTGCTCTTCAGTGATCCCTTTCCCCCCAAGCTTTGGGAGTCTCACAGCCTTTTCCATCCTGCTTGATGTCCCTGTGAACCTTACTTGTGTCTTCCTCAGACACTGATCTGGCATGCCCCTCCCAGGACATGCAGATCCTGTTCTAAGCAAGAGGGCAGCCCGAATAGGGATGGGAGGCTGGACTAGCCCTGAAGCCTGGTTTTTCATCACGTGTCCATGAGACAGTTTCTGAGATGAAGCCCGAGGGCTCTCAGACAAGGGTGGGCTCTGGCCTGTCCCCAGTGCCACACGTCCTTAGCTGTTGATAAGCTTGGAGATAGGCCAGTATTAAGGGCTCAGCCTTGGGGCACTACATGGGTCCTTCATACCAGGGAGCACAATCTCCCAGGATTCAGAGTGACATTGTCATTCATTTTAGGCTTCTGCTTTTAGGGGTTCAACAGCTTAAAGTCCCCAAACTTCATAAACAAATTAACCTCAATGGCTGTTCAGCCCAGCTCAAACACCCACAGACTCAGAAGCAGTCTGATATTCTGAAATGAAGATGTCTTCATCAGCAATGGAAATGCTGATGATAGAAGCAATTTGCAAAGCCTGTCTCGGGCAATTTCATCAGTATTTCATTCTAACCCCGCATAGCATATCTTACTAAGTCAAATTGTTATTTGACTTACAACCATATATGTAAATTTTAAATATGAGGAGTGGACAAAGCAAGCAGAAGACTATTACCTAAAAGTATTTGGGGGCAAAGATGAAATTATAATATAAGATTAGAAGGAATTTAATAATTGGATCTGAGAGTACTGCCACAGGGAACTGATGTTTCAAGTTTCAATGGAAGAAATTAAATAATTCCTTTTTCTCCAGAGACATGGAGATAATTAGGAATGAGATTAACTAAACATTGAGTGCTACTGCTTAATTAAACAAGCACACATCATGATGTTTAAAGTGTCAACAGGTCCAGATACTCAAAGGGAACAAATTGACAACTGGAGTGTAATTTAAACAACACTTAAAACTGTTCTTCATTGTACCTACCCTCATTCCAACTGCCATTGTTTTGGAAGAATTGAAGAGATTGAAAACATAAAGTGAGCAAATGTGTAACCTGCCCTGGTTGATGAGCCTGTGGCCACTGTGCCTTGCCCAAAAAAGAAGGGAGAGTGAAGAGGTTTGGTTTCCACCCTCCTGAGGCACCAGCCTCCCAGTCTAGAGGAGAAGACATATGTAGATGTGGGTATACTCGTAGACTGGATAGACATTATCTAGGTAGTTAATAGAATGAGAGTGTGAAAGGACCATCCAAGGTGATTGGCAAGGGACTAAGAGAGAGACAAGGGTGCATTCTTAGGAGAATATGAGGTCGCCTGGGAGGATGTGGGATTTTGCTGGGCGCCAGGGCGAGAAGGGCTGTGACGGTATAGGCCATGCCTTATCAGGAGACCAACTAGCCTGAGCAAAGATGTAGAAAAGGGAGAAAAGGACTTTGCTGATGATTGGATGGAGTTGGATGCTCAGTGTTTGCGCTTAGTGAAGGCTAGGGTGGATAGTGTTAAAAGGAAAGTTGGCGTGGTGGACCTGGCGGGGAACTTGACTCCAGAGACAATGCCAGATTCTTCTTAAAAGCGACCTCACACCTGACACATGGTGCACAAAAAGGCTCAATAACAGTTTATTCGGATGAAAGAATGAGTGATTTAACCTTTTGGTAAAATACTATTTTAATTAATGGCAACAAGGAGTGGAAGGTAATAGCAAGGAAAAATATAAACCCATCCTGGAGTTGTGTTGAGGGCCAGCCTACACCCAATCCATGAGCACTGATTTGTGGAGGACCAACCCACACCCATTTCTTGGCACAGTCAGAATGGGTGGGACATCTCTGCACAGCGGAAGGCGACCATGGGCAGTCCCACTAGCAGTCTCACTCTTTGCCTGCATGTTGGCCATCCCCCCACATAAAAGGGTTAAGAAGAGGAATTAAGCCATTTAGCAAGCCAGCCACCTAAACGCTGAAAGCAGAAGCAGCTGTAAGAGAAGCTATTGCTAAAAAATATCTAAACAGTTCTCTCCAAAGCTAGAAATTTATTACTGAGCAAGAATGTTTTATTACTAAGACTAGACAAATAGGGAAGTTAGGAAGCTTTAGCTGAAAATAGTAGATTTTGGTAAAAGGTTAAACATAAAGACTAGTTTTACATCTCAGAGAAATCTAGATAAGGCCATCAGCCCTAACAAATGTAGTTAATAGTTAAGGATACCTTTGCCTACGTGACATTCCCCTTAAATCTCAAAAGTACAAAGAGCAACCTCTGCATACATCTTTAACTCAGAGAGATTTAAGACTTTGAAAATATATGTTTAGCCTTTAACTAGGACCTAGAGTTTTGTAGTTTAATACTGTTTCCTGGCTCCTTATCATAGCATCCATTTGTTTAAGCCTAGGTGAAAATTAAAGTACTCTTGTATGTCAACCTTTTAGAGGCTGTTAATAATTTGTAGTTTTTCTACTGATTGTAAAAAGAAATCTTTTAAAAATAAAGGAGATTTTTCTGTGGTTGTTCAGTCAGTGGGAGAGAGCAAAGACTCCTGACTGGACCTCCAGCATTCGGAAAGAGAGTATTGGATTTTTTAATTTTCATTGGCCTCTATTGTCTCTCCTTCGGGGAAACCTGAAAACTCAGAGTGTTGTAAAGACCGGACTTTTGCAGAGTTGTATCTGGAGAGGGCCAAGCCCTAAGTATCAAAGTTTCTTAGCTGCTGATTGGGGATGCACATGTCCTTGGTATTCTGCAGCTGACTGCATTTCAGAATGCAAACTTCTTTTCCAACTGCAGGGGCATGAGAAAGTCTATTGAATCTGTTTTTATCTGTTCTTTTTGTTTGATTTTTAGAATTTGTTTTAGAGTGAGTGCAAAGGAAAGAATGACTTGAAATAGACAAAGCTAGAGTTTTTCCATTTCTCATCAGCTGCTCCATCACTGCAGGATGCTTTGTCGGAGCCCCAAGAGAGACTGACTGCCTTTGGCCTGAGTCTTGGAGGGCAGGAAAGCCATGGGCAAACTTCTGAGAACAGAAACAGAGAAGGTCTCTGTATCTCTGGGGCTTCAGTTACGTTCCCTGAGAATGCTGTTCTAGTAAATAGTGGGGACACGGCTACATTTAATTTTTTTCTCTGGGAACCATCAGTGAATAAGAAGGGCCAGTGAACTGAGTACATTACCTTTTAAAATTTGGAGCAAGGTTTAGACTCATATTTATTTTATTTAAGGGTCTATTTAAGGCATTTTTGTGCATATTCCATACCACCAACCTCTTCTGGTCCCCATAGATTTTTCTCTCCCATTGATCTGTGAAAAACGCTGCCTGAGAAAACTGAGGCAGGATGGCATCTGCTCTCCAGATCTAAATGCTCCTTGGGTACAAATTGGCAAGGTCTACAGACCAGGGATCAGGGCCTTAAATTCTGCCTGTCCTTTCAACTTGAAAGAACTTAAGAATCACCTTCTGCTTAAGGTTTGAGGACTTCCTCCATTCTAAGAAGCTAAGAACTCAGAGGCTGTAACGTGAATCATAACGGACTCAAAGCATGTCACGCTGAGGCCAGAACATTGGATATAAGGCTGTCTTTCTTTTTTAAGTATATTTTATCGATAATGCTATTACAGTTGTCCCATTTGTTTCTCTCCTTTATCCCCCTCTGCCCTGCACACCCCCTCCCACCTGCATTTCCCCCCTTTAGTTCATGTCCATGGGTAGAACATATAAGTTCTTTGGCTTCTCCATTTCCTATACTATTCTTAACCTCCCCCTGTCTATTTTGTACCTACCATTTATGCTACTTATTCTCTGTATCTTTTCCCCCTCTGTGTCCATCCCACTCCATGCTGATAACCCTCCGTGTTATTTCCATTTCTGTGATTCTGTTCCTGTTCTAGTTGTTCACTTAGTTTGGTTTTGTTTTTGTTACTTTTAGGTTTACTTGTTAATGGTTGTGAATTCGCTGTCATTTTACTGTTCATATTTTTTATCTTATTTTTCTTAGATAAGTCCCTTTAACATTTCATATAATAAGGGCTTGGTGATGATGAACTCTTTTAACTTGACCTTATCTGGGAAGCACTTTATCTGTCCTTCCATTCTAAATGATAGCTTTGCTGGATAGAGTATTCTTGGATGTAGGTCCTTGTCTTTCATGACTTGGAATACTTCTTTGCAGCCCCTTCTTGCCTGCAAGGTTTCTTTTGAGGAATGAGCTGATACTCTAATGTGAACTTCTTTGTAGGTAACTGTGTCCTTTTCTCTCACTACTTTTAAGGTTCTCTTCTTTAATCTTGGGTAATAAAATTATGAAGTGCCTTGGAGTGTGCTTCCTTGGGTCCAACTTCTTTGGGACTCTCTGAGCTTCTTGGACTTCCTATTTCCTTTGCCAGATTAAGGAAGTTCTCCTTCATTATTTTTTCAAATAAGTTTTTGATTTCTTGCTCTTCCTCTTCTCTTCCTGGCAACCTTATGATTCACATGTTGAAATGTTTAAAGTTGTCCTGGAGGTTCCAAAGCCTCTCCTCATTTTTTTGAATTCTTGTTTCTTCATTCTGTTCTGGTTGAATGTTTCTTCCTTCCAAACCGTTGATTTGTGTCCTGGTTTCCTTCCTGTCACGGTTGATTCCTTGTACATTTTCCTTTATTTCACTTTTCATAGCCTTCATTTTTTTCCTCTAATTTGCAACCATACTCAACCAATTCTGTGAGGATCCATATTACCAGTGTTTTGAACTCTGCATCTGATAGGCTGGCTATCTCTTCGTTGCTTAGTTGTATTTTTTTCTGGAGCTTTGATCTGTTCTTTCATTTGGGCCTTTTTTTTTTTTTTTGGCTCAGTGCACTTGTTATGTAGTAAGGGGAAGAGCCTTAGATGTTCACATGGTGGGGGGAGGGGGCAACCCACATTCCTGTGTTGTGTTGCTGTATGTAGGGGAGGGATCTGAGAGGGAACAGTGCCACTTGCTCCACTCTCTGCGGCTTGCAGTCACTTCCCCCGCTACCCACAATCAAATTGGGCTCTTTTGGTGCTGATTCCAGGTGGGTACGTTTGTGTGCGTTCTAGGACCCTGTGGGTTTCTCCAAGGGACTCTCCTGTGAGGTTGGGAGTTTCTCCCGCCACCTCAACCCTCACAGGTTTTTTCAGTCAGAGGTTTTGAGCTTTATTTCCCTGTGCTGGGACCCTGGGTTGCGTGTTGTGTCTTGCTCTCCAGTTGTTCCTCCTGATTTATCTGCACGGAATGTGGGATCACCCTGTCCGCCAGCTGCTGCCTCACCACATCCACCAGCCAACACCTTGCCATGAGTCCTGTCTGCCTGGCTGCCCATCTCTGCCCCTCCTACCGGTCTGGGTAAATGTTTCTTCTTTAACTTCTTGGTTGTTGGACTTCCATAGAGTTTGATTTTCTGTCAATTCTTGTTGTTTTTAAATTTGTTGTTTTCCTTTTTTTGGTTGTGCAAGGAGACACAGTGTATCCACCTATACCTCCATATTTGTCTGAAGTCCTGTTTTTCTTTTTCAGGTTCAATTGTTGATAGTTGTGAGTTTGTTGTCATTTTAGTTTTCATAGTTTTGATCTTCTTTTTCTTAGATAAGTCCCTTTAACATTTCATATAATAAAGGCTTTGTGATGATGAACTCCTTTAACTTAACCTTATCTGGGAAACACTTTATCTATCCTTCCGTTCTAAATGATAGCTTTGCTGAATACAGTAATCTTGGATGTAGGTCCTTGCCTTTCATGACTTGGAATACTTTTTTCCAGCCCCTTCTTGCCTGCAAGGTTTGAGAAATGAGCTGATAGTCTAATGGGAACTCCTTTGTAGGTAACTGTGTCCTTTTCTCTTCCTGCTGTTAAGATTCTCTCCTTATCTTTAATCTTGGGTAACTTAATGATGGTGTGCCTTGGTGTGTTCCTCCTTGGTCCAATTTCTTTGGGACTCTTTGGGCTTCCTGGATTTCCTGGAAGTCTATTTCTTTTGCCAGAGTGGGGATGTTTTTCTTCATTATTTTTTCAAATAAGTTTTCGATTTCTTGCTCTTCCTCTTCTCCTTCTGGCACCCTTATGATTCAGGTGTTGGAACGTTTAAAGTTGTCCTAGAGTTTCCTAATCCTCTCCTCATTTTTTAAAATTCTTGTTTCTTCATTCTGTTCTGGTTGAATGTTTCTTTCTTCCTTCTGCTCCAAACCGTTGATTTGTGTCCCAGTTTCCTTCCTTTCACTGTTGGTTCCCTGTACATTTTTCTTTATTTCACTTTGCATAGCCTTCACTTTTTCCTCTATTTTGCAACCATACTCAACCATTTCTGTGAGGATCCTGATTACCAGTGTTTTGAACTCTGCATTGGATAAGTTGGCTATCTCCTCATGGCTTAATTCTTTTTCTGGAGTTTTGATCTCTTCTTTCATTTGGACCATGCTTTGTCTCGGTGCACCTGTTACATTGTAAGGGGCAGAGCCTTAGGTGTTTGCCAGGGTGGGGTAATCCAAGTCATTGGGTTGTGGCACTGTATGTGTAGGAGTTGTCAGAGAGAGAGCAATGCTACTCACTTGGCTCTTGGCCTGCTGTCATTCTTTTCCCCTGCTACCCACAATAAAATCGGGCCCTTCTGGTGCTGATTCCTGGGTGTGCGTGTTTGTGTGCATTCTAGGATCCTGTGGATCTCTCCAAAGAACTCTCCCGTGAGGCTAGGAGTTCCTCCCGCCCCCTCAATCCCCACAAATTTTTCCAGCCAGAGGTTTTGAGGCTTTACTTTTCTGTGCTGGAACCCTGGGTTGTGTGGTCTGTCTCTCTTTCTAGTCGTATCTCCTGGCTTCTCTGCACACAAAAATGGGAATGCCCAGACCACCAGCCGCCACCTCGCGCACACCTGGTCCATCGCCTTGCCCCACGTCCTCTCCACCCCAGCTGCCCATCTCCACCTCTCCTGTCAGTCTGGATGAATGTTTCTTTTTTAACTGCTTGGTTGTTGGACTTCTATACAGTTTGATTTTCTGGCAGTTCTGGTTATTTTTGTTTTTAAATTTGTTGTTGTCCTTTTGGTTGTTCAAGGAAGCAAAGCATATCTACATACACCTCCATCTTGGCCAGAACTCTGTAGTGGGCTGTCTTGTTGGCCTAGTGGGCTGGCGCATTCCCAACACTTCTGAGGCACGGCTTCCAGGTGAAGAAAAATGGCTGGATGGGGCCCCTTGCCGTGGCCTCTCTTTTCTGTCTTCCAGAATGTCATAACGTTATGGTCCCAGCACTTTGACCCACCAATACAGTCTAATGTTTGTTCCATTCACTCTTTCATTCAGAGTAACTATGACTTGTTATAGCCAGGAAGGATTCTAGAAGTGAAGAAAAGATACAGTCTCTACCCTTCAGCTGGGGAGGTGAGTAAGAAACAAGATAAACAAGTACAACGTAAGATAAACAAGTAAAACATAGTGAGACATTCTAAGGCAACACATTTATTGGGGAGGGAGTGTGTAAGTCTTATTAGATGATGATTGGAGAGGCCTCCTGACTCAGATTTTCTCGTTTCTCAGTTTGAGTCAGCACATGGGAAGACACACGGATCCTTATAAATGCCTGCCCTTTTGAAAAGAACTTCTAAAGCCGTGCTCTTCACTTTGTATTCACGGTACTGAAAGACTGCTACTTAAAGGGGCCTTTTTAGAGTCCTTTGAAAATAATACTTGTGTGATTGGCTTAGTCCTTAGGTTTTGGTGTTTTCTTGTTCTCCCTGGATTAAAATGAAGAGACATTGGTTTAGTTTCTAGCCCTGGACCCTGCCCGAGGCTGGATAGGAGATTGAGGCCCAGGGTCTGACCCCTCATAACTTGAACTCCCTCCCCATGTCTCTGTGAACTCAGTGCCCACTTTCAGTAGGAGTGTGTTAGACAAGGCTTCTCCAAATAGGTCCCAGAGACCTCAAGTTTCAGAATTTTCTTTAAGGTATGCTCCATAATCATACAGATTCCTGAGCTCTCCCCAGATTTCTCAGACCAGAAGCTCAGGTCGATGCCTGGAAATCTCCATTTTAACCAGAATTCCAGTTACTTCTCCTAACACTAAAATTTTAGAAATCTTAGGCTTTGGGCACTAAGGGAAGATCTGGAGAATGTGGAGAATACTTTAGCTCAGACTGACCAGCAGTAGGAAGAGAAAAATGAAGGTGTGTCTCCCAATCTCCAAGTCTTTCCCCATATCTTTGCTGCTGTTCCCTCAGGCCCACTCACTCCTATGTCTGTGCTGGGCCCTCTTTACTTCCCTCGCCATCAACACCTGCATTCTGGAAGGCTTCTGTGTCATAAATGTGCACCTCACTTTGAATATAACCTATGGATACAAATTAAGCTTTTAATTGTACAATTCTTTATTAAAGGAATTTGGACATAGGTGAACCGGTAGGAAAGAATATTGGGGAAAAGGGAGCCTTCCCAGGGCCTCTAAAAATTGTCAGCCATCTGTTCCATGAATGACGAGATCAGTCCTTCAACACAGGTCCAGACAAAGATGTCACTATCATCAGTGAACAGAGACCGGGAAGGAAGTAGAGGCCCACTGGCCCTGGGCATTGTCATTGTCACAGGGTCTTGGCGTGACCTCAGGGAACACAATCTGCCACAGCCTGTGAAACATGCCCTCCCCAGGGGAGTCGGTGGACATTCTGTTCAAGTTAGGAATCAAGGCTCTCATTTTTCACACCTCTCAGAGTGACAGTGTCCCCATAGGCCCTATAAAAGGAGATTTGACTAAAAGTCTTTCTTTCTACTCTGCTTCCTCCAGACATAAGACTGATATGATCTGTGTGTCTTGGTACCTCTGTGCTTCATTCTTCCAGACTGCTTGATCCTGGGCCACTTTTAACCAGTTCCTCCCAGAGGTGGCAATATGTGGTGCCCATCACAACATGCCCCTTCACTCAGGGAGGGGCCCCAGCACCACTTACAGCTCCAGCATCTGGGCCACTGCCTCACCAGAGGGCAGATGGCCTTGACCTAGGTGCCAGGGTCCCAAGGAAATTACAAAATGGTCAGTAGATTAGTTGAAGAAAACTTTGGAGTGCTCTTTACTCCCTTCTCCACTGTGAGCTCCATGCAACTCATAAGTGGGCATGGTAGTCAGACAGAAACCAAATGCCCACTCTATGTCTTATAAAGCTGTACTGAGAAAACTGGTTTGACACTGAGGCCAAATGGGCTTCCTCCTTCCCAGCTTCTTCCAGGCCCTGAGCCCTGTGGGAGGAGGGGTTCCTTATACCACCCACCCTCCTGGGACCTCTGGATCTAGGAAGGATGGAAAAGAAGGGTGCACATGAGTGTCCCCAAGTAGGACTCTCTGGAAAACAGGGCTGGCAACACTCCCAGCAACTGGGATAATGAAACATTCCCAAGGGGCACACACTGCCCACTCCCATGTTAGCTGTTTGTTAAAAGGCCAGTCTCAGAGCACATGGCAAGACAGAGGCCACCCAAAGTAGGATGTTGACCCCATTCCTCTTACTCAAAGCGGGGCAGCTTGTCAGAAGCTCACTTGGATCAGGGGTAAGAAGGAGGGTGAGTGAAGATGGGAGTTGGGGAGTCATGCAGTGTTACTCCCTTCTGTTATGCTCCCTCCTGGCCAGGGACCGAAGTCCCATTACTCCATTACCCAGAGGAGTACAGCCCCCACCCACCATCAAAACCCTATAAGACAACTCATTGGTTAAAAAGGCTGGCAGTCTGTGACTCTCTAGTCTTCGAGGGATTAAACTGAGAACTGCCCCAGTCCTAGGTAGCTTTGAGCTCCCCTGAGCTGGTGCTTAGGAAGAACTAGGACTTTGGTTATGAAAGGTTCCTGTTACCTTCTTCTCAATCGTCTGGAAGTCTGGCTAGATCACAAGGTGAAGCAAACACAGTTGAAAGTGACAGGCTGTCACTTTCTGATGGCTAAAGTCATTGTAAACCACTGCACATGCTCTTTGATCAAGAGATTGCATTTTATCTCGTAGAGTTGTTGCGGGAAAATGAAGCGACCAAACTCCTGATGAGAGGTATGAGTCACAGACCCTTTATTACGCATGCGGACCCTAGGGAGAAATCTCCAAATCCAGGGCCCTGAACCAAGACATGAGCTGGATTATATACTCTTTAGAGATACATAGCATACGTAGCCTTTTGGGAGTTAGGTTACAAGCAAGTTTCTAAAAAAGTAAAACCTGGTTACAGAGAATAGATAAAGTTTCAAGGATTTTCTAGGGTTGTAAAAGTATATATCATTTGAGGTGTCATAGGCAAGCAGATTTACTAAGGCAGTGAGATTGTCCCAGAAAAGCAGTTCCCCCATCTGCATTCCTAGATAACACTTTAGTGAGGAGTTTACATTTGGCTGTCTTTCTGCCAGACACCATGGTTGCAAATCAAGCAAGCTACAGGTTAAAAGCACACTTAAGCTATTTGGCTAAAGCTGCAGGATACAAAGGGTTAGTTACAGATTACAAGTTTACAAGCAGGGTGAATTTCACTAACATTTGACCAGGAGTCACAGCTTGCTCTCTAGGCCTGTTTCTATTATACTTACTATATCTTTAACAAGACTTAAAATATTCTAAGGTTATAATATCCCTGTTACAGAGTGTTTGACCAACATTAGTAATCTGTGACTGGAAAACTTGCCACTCTTTCCTTGCTAAAGCAAAATATTTCCTTGAAGGACTTCATCCTCTGCCATCCCATCTAGCCCTCAGAGGCCTCTTCCACTCAGCTTCCCCAGACTGACCATGGAGGGAGGTCTGCTAATAAAGTCAGTGGACCTACTTCTTATGCACTACAAAGCCCTGCTGTTATGGCAGCCTAGCTCTATCTACAGTGTGTCCTTATGGTTGTGGACTCAGACACATGGCTTGACTGTATCAAATTCAGTCTGAGATAGCAGGGGATTAGCACCTGAAACAAGATTGTTACACAGAAACTTGGAAAAATTTCCAAAACTGTGGCAGAGTTTATCCACGGTTTTTCTTTCTTGTAGGAACAGATAAAGAGTATGACCGATGTTATTGATCAAAGTTGCTGCACTTTCCCATAAAATAGCTGCTACCGGGGGAGATGAGCATCCCCGAATTCCTCTTTTACAGCCCCATTAGCTTAGAACCCTGGTATGCTGGCTCTTTCTGCACACATCTCCATGTGTCAATTAGTGAGATCTTACCTTCTGTCCCAAATAAGGCAAAGGGACTTGTAATTGGACTCGATCAAGGGCCAACAAATTTGCGAAGGAAAAAATGAAAGATGAATGAAAGGTGGTCTAAAGGTACTTGTCTTTGCTAGAATGGTAACAGCCTGTTTGAGCTGCAGACTTTTAGCTCCAAGGGCAGGGAGCTCTTTCTTATGGACCATTTGAACAATTGAAGATTCACACTTTGAGGCAAAGGGCTGACAGCAAGGGTCCATGCTGGAATTAGGTGTGGAAGTTAGAGCAGGGGATGAAATAGACTAAAATCCTAGTCTTAGAGCTAATGTCCTTGCGGATAGAGATGGCTCACTAGATTGCAGGCACTGCTCTGAGCACTTCACATGTTTTAATACATTTGATGCTCACACTTACCCTGAGGGTAGGGCTTATTATCCCTGCATAACAAGTGGAGAAACTAAGGTACTGGGAAGTAAAGTGACTTTCCCAGTCATACAACTAGCAAATGGCAACTTAGTGTTTCAACCCAGTGTATATCAGTTCATCTTAAACTTTAAAGGGCATATGATCCACCCAGGGAGTCTGGGTTTAGAAGCAGATGTTGATCCAGTAGCTCTGGTTTGGAACCGTAGTGATTCTGCACTTTTGACTGGCCCCCAGGTGACACTGAAGTTGCTGGTCTGTGGAGCACACTTGAAGTGGTAAGGCTCTGGACCTTGGTGGGCATACCTGACTGTCTGAAAACGTAAGCAAGCGCCCTGGAGATTTTTCTAATTTCTTTCTCATTTCTGTATTGCCGTCATTAAGACTCTTTGTAGTTAGCCTAGCCTAGCCTAGGCTCTGTTAGTTGAAGCTATGAAAACCCATTCAAGGTAATTCAGAAGAGAAGAGGTGATAGTTTAAGGTTATAGAGCTCATGGAATGCAAGGATAGCAAATGCAATGCATCAGCCCTCTTGGGACCCAAAGTACCATCAACATCAAGTCTGCCAGACCCATAGTGTCTCTCACCTCTACCTTTCCCTTACAGGTTCTGCCTTCTATGCTCTTCTGCTTGCCTATTTTCCAAACACATCTTTCTGCCTCAAAGTTCACAGGTTCTTTCAGTCCCAGGGTCTATACAACCATGTGTACCCCGTGTCTTAGTTTAAATTCTTGAGGGGGAAACTGTTAGTTGCTCTGGTAGTCAGTGATTATAGGGCCTGTGGATGGGGCAAATTAAATAAGGAAGATGGTGGACAAATTGTATCTAGAATCACATGTAAGATCAAATATCCACTAAATTCATTCCTAGACTTCCATATCACTTACTTTGTGGGGCCATTAGAAAGAAAAAATCATTTATTTACTGGGCAGCTACCAGCTATGAGGCAGTGTGCCAAATGGTGGGGATATAGAGGAAGATACTGCCTATGGGTTTAGGGAATTTCGGTTCAGACGGGAGAGGAGCTCTTCAGTGATGTCAGACTGACTCGCAGCGAGCCAGACCCTCCTTCTGAGAACAGTTAGAAAAGGTGAAAACATCTGCATTTCAGCTTTCTTAATTACATATTTATATTTCATAACTGCATTTATATTACACAATTCCACAATTATATATGTGCATGTATATTTCAGCTATCCTAATTGTTCTCTGAAAGATAACATAGATAGATGGATAGATAGATAGACAGATAGATAGATAGATAAGGTAGGTAGGTAGATAGGTACATTCTTTTTATTAGAGTCCTAGATTCTCTTCTCTAGAGCTCTTCAATTTGGTAGGCACTGATCACATGTGGCTATTTAAATTTAAATTATTGAAATACAACTACAAATTCCCTTTTTCAGTCCATGTGGACTAGCCACAAAGCCACATGTGGCCAGTGACTGCTGCTGTGTGTACAGTGCAGACAGGACATTTCTGTCACCTCAGAAAGTTCTATTGGACAGTATTTTAATTCTCTGACATTTTACATTTTTGTTATGTTAATTTTTAGATTTTTTACTTATGATAATATTACCTCTGTGCATGGAGCCTTTCCATAGTGTCAGACTCTTTAGTATGATGTTCAAGGTTTAACAGTGTAACTCAGTTCTATTTCCATGACTATTGAAAGCAGGCACAGTGAATGCAGTGATCAACCATTGACTGGAAGCTGACAAGACAATGAAATCTCAGAATCAGATGCTTGCTGCTTTGTGTGATTGTCTTGCATGAAGAATGGTTCTTAGAGTGCTAACCCTGAGTCATCAGGTCACCTCAGGCTTCTCTATCTTGGGACATCAAATTGTAAAAGAAATGATGTTTTGGTTCTTGGACTTCCCAGTGGGGAACTCTTTATTTTGCAAGAATATGGGGCAGTTGGGACTTCTATTGAACTGTGTCTCAGCTTTGACATTTACTGGCTTTAAACGGAAATCTTAATTCCCCTCCAGTGTGTCAGCTTTCTCAGTTGTTACATGGAAGTCGTTGCACCTCCCTATGTCCTGTGAGTTCTGACAATTAAATGCGGTTTTACAAAAGTGAAAATTATTTTATAAAAAGTGCCATGTATACCATTTGGCATTATTTTGGATTACAATGTGGGCCTGGTCCATAGCTACTCTACTTTATGCTATGCTGTTTCTTTTTGTCTTACAGTGATTTCCCTTAAAGCTTCTGAAGATTCATCCTTTGAAAAAAAGAAAAAATCTTGGGCATTTTTTGAAGGTAAAGCTTGCATATTTTTACTATAAGATGCTATCTCACTTGTATATAATAGGAAAGCAATAGAATAGGAGGAAAAGGCCCTCACTTCTTAGTTTTGCCATAATGTCAAGTTGTTTTCTAGCCCTAAACTCACTCAAGAGTAGGATGGGAATTTCTGGTGGTATTAGCCAAAAGGTTTTGAAAAGGAAGAGGTTAAAACTCCGAACTGCGTAATTCGCGGTTGTTTTATTTTGCTCCAGAATTCCTACTTTCAGTTGATATTAGGGTGGGATCTTCAAGTAATGTAAAAATAGAAAGTACATCCACTGTGCACTAATTTTATTATAGATTCTTAAGGAGTTTGGGATTCTGGAAACAGTTTGAAAACCTTAAGCAAGGGATTTTTGACCCATTTTAGAATTGTTATAGAACATACCTGGAGGCAGTGAACAATACACTATTACCAAAAGGACCTCCTTTTTTCTCCGAGAGCCGCCCCCCCCCCCACCTACTAGGTTCACCTTGCTCGCTGCCAGAGGAAAGATGTCTCTCAATGCCAGAGACTGGTGAAAAGGAAATGAATTATTTATTTAAAAGTTACACAGACTTAGAGTAATGACTTAATGTCTTCTATAAAATACTACAGTTCTTTCGAATGCCCACAAACACACACAATCCTTCCTTCTCCCTCTGCCCAGTCTGGTGTACTGTGTCTCAGGAGAAGAAGTAGGAGTCCAGGATTCAGGCTCCTGGCACCATCAGATGTGTCATGATCTCCAGTCAATCCAAAGCCATGTGGCACTGTTTCATGGCCCACCAGCAAGAGTCCTTTCACCCCCTTTCTTCCTGGCAAAATCTCTCCTGCTTCCTAAGCTGTGTGGCAAAAGGAGCGACCCAAAGCCACGTGGTCCTCTCTCTCACCCAATCCGAGGGGTCCCCACTCTGCCAAAACTGCATGGTCCCCTCTTTGGCACGGCTGCTGCACCTAGGTTTAAATCCCCACACCAGTCTTCCTCTGCAGCCCATTTCTGACTCCTCCTACAATCAGTTACACCTGTCAGCATTCCCCTATTCTTCCAGCTTTACTGGGTTGCCATGGTAACTCTGGGCAGGTGTGGCCCCATGGCGTGGAGCCAATTGTCTCCAAGCTCCTACAGGCGCTTTAACCAGGGGGAGCTGCCTCCCAGTTACATCTTGTGTGGAAGTTGCTTCTATTCCCCTGGCTCAAAGCAAGGTCACAGCTATTTAACATATCTATGAAACCAGTTAAAGTTTATAGATATGTTAAATGACCTGCCAGAGGTTGGCTGCATGCAAAACAGCTCCGAATGGCCCTGTTGCCTGTGTCCCATCCCCCCAGCTCAGACTTGTGGGGGTGAGGGCATCCTTTGTATATATTTTTCTAATATTTCCTGGACACCTTGAGTTCTGGACCCCATCACAAATCCCTGTTTGGGGGCCCCCCTCTTGGCTGCACGCTGTTACAGAATCACCGGGGGATCTTTGAAAATACTGCAGCCTAGACCACATTTCTGGAGTTTCTGGTGGCAGCAGAACGTTTTGAAAGCTGCTCAGGTGACTCCAGCATGCAGTCAGGCCTCAGAACAGTGGTTCTAGGCTGGTCTCAGACTCGCAGCATAAGCATCAGCATCACCTAGGAGCCTGTTACAGATGTACTAGTTGGGCACTAGCACCACCCTCACTAAATGCGAGACTCTGGGGTGGTGTCCAGCCATGGGTTGGCGGGGTCCTGATGTAAGCTCCCACTTGAGCCTTGGGGCAGTGACTCTCAACAGGGGCCAGTTTTGCCTCGCCAGGGGATACTGGTCAACATGTAAACCTATTTCTGATTGCCACAGCTAGCATTTTGGTGCTATTGGCATCTAGTGGGTAGGTGCACAGCCTACAGTACACAGGGCAGCTTCCCACAACAGAGTGATCTGGCTGCTAATGCCAAGCTTGAGAAACCTTGCCTTCAAGTAAGGAAAGCCGCAAAAATATCACAAAGTGGTTGAGGACTATGACCACAAACAACGAAAGAATGGGCTTTGTAAGTTCTTGGGCAGAGTGTTTGATCAGTACAAAAGTAATTAATGTTAAGAGGTGATCAGGAAATTGAGAAGGATTGTATCTAGTGAAGGCAGGGCATTTATTGATGAGCCTGACCTTGTCCAAAGAATCTTAGGAAATGTGTGTGCCTTGGGGCTTCACCATCCTCTTTTGTTAACTCAACAGGTGGGGTGGAAGCAAAGAGTGCCCTAGAAGAGAACACTTGGAGTTAAACCCACCCGCCCAAAATCTAGATAAAAGCAGTGGGTTGAGACGTTTCTCTTAGAAAGATGTCACCATAATTATGAACTTAGTTTGCCAACCCTAAGGTGTCGCCCAGGTGGGTTGAAGTCATAAATACACATTGTGTTCCTCAGATTACACTTTACTCTCACAGTGATCTTTGTATTCCCTGCTTTTTTGCCTGCATGTATTGTAGCTGCGTCTTTCTTTATTTGATGACCTTCTAGAAAAATAATCCCAAATTTCCTCTCTTAGCCCTTCA
Source organism: Micronycteris hirsuta (assembly GCA_004026765.1). Taxonomy (NCBI): domain Eukaryota; kingdom Metazoa; phylum Chordata; class Mammalia; order Chiroptera; family Phyllostomidae; genus Micronycteris; species Micronycteris hirsuta. The sequence goes on along the minus strand of PVJI01009911.1, from coordinate 32,559 downwards.
TTCACTGAATGTCTCTTCATTAGCAAAAACACAAAGTGACTTGACTCCTCACAGGGTGAAACAGTAGAAAAAGTGATTGTTTTAGCCTGTGTTTCTGTGATCCAGGCACTGTGATGGAGGGCAGTCTTGGGGGGCCCTAAGGCAAGTCGCTGGCAGCTGTGATGGGGGAGCCCTCTTTATCATCAGATGCATAACAATCTCTGCAGGTTTGTTAGTAGTAACCCAAATTCTGTGCTCCCCCCGAGTGTCAGATTATTACATTTAGGAAGAGATCCAATAATTTGTACTTTGTCAGGGCTAGAGGGGTTTTCAAAGACCAACACTATATATTTGGAAGGACTGTAGCATGTGACAGACCTAGGTAGGCCTAGGGTGAATGGAAAATCACCAGGTGGGAAAACTGTACGGTGGGAAACTGTAGCCTGAGAAAATGCCTGCCTGGGAAAATGCCTGCCGACCCGACCCAGGACAAACAGATGCCCGGCTAACATTGGGGTCTGAGTTGGCCTATCTGGCATAACAGGATGCAGCTTTAACCTGAGGTCTGACAAGATGTATCGAGTTGTCAGCAGAAACGGCACCCAGCAACCAGCTCTAGCCAGTCAGACTCTGACACCCCAACCAGTTACCCTTCGTGGGTTTTTGCACTTAAAATCCCTGCCCTAAGAACAACTGAGCGAGTCCTAACCTGCCTTGGTTGGCTCCCCAATGTCCCTTGGTTGGCCCCACTCTCCCCCGAGAGTTCCAACCTCACTGGGTTGGCTCCACTTTCCCCTTTAATTCCCTGCTAATAAACCCTGCTCCTTGGCTCGCTGCACCCGTCTGGTTTCTTGAGCGACTCTGACCTAACAGCATGTAGTCCCCATACACCTTGGAGCATAATCAGCATCTCTAAAGCACTCTGTTTAATTAATAATATTTTATAATTCACGTGTGGCTATGGAACACCAGGGTTACTCTCTTTTTAACTCTACACAATGTCTGTAGCTCAACATGCCCTCTCATCTCAACACAGAAAACTAGGTTCCTCTGAAAAGCAGACTGTGCATTTTCACTCTGCATGATGACGCAGAGCAGCTGTTTCCACAGAGCTTTCTTCTGATGATTTCGGCATCAGTTTCCCTTGGGTTTTGCTTTTTGAACACAGTTACAGTGTTGGCGAGGTCTGGGGGACAGCTGAAATTCCCTGGCGCCTGCTCCCAAGCCTCTGCCCTTTTGTTCCTGGATGGGAGAGCTGCAGTAAGGCTTGCCGGTAGATATCTGTCCGTCCTCCTGCGTTTAGCCGGGCCTGGCTGTGCACAGCAGCACAAAGAAAGGCATTGTCAGGCCTCTCAGGAGATGCTGGAAGGAGTTAAAACCACTCTGGGCTGTTGCTCAGGTATTTTGCCCCAGGCAAGATGATATTATAGGCTGGATAAGAAATAGAAGTGCACAGTTTCTCTACAGAACTGTGATCTGCTAGGCATTGGCCTTTGCTCTGGAAATGTAGAGGACTGACATTAACTTTCTGGATTCAATGGTTTGGGAGCATTGTGTTCTTTTATTCTGCTGAGGAATGCTGGGGCCACCAAGTTTCATAGCAGCTCTGTACACTCCTGCAGGCCTCAGGGTTTCCCAGCAAGCGACAGGTGCTGTCTGCCTTTTTGGTGGGCTGCTCTTCCTGGCCTATTGGGGCTTGGCTTTGTGGGAAGGCAGGAGCTGGCACGCAGACACTGTACACCCCATTTCAGCCTCCCAGCCCCGTGATCATCACTTCAGCCCTGTGATCGTCACTCCAGCCCACTGGCCCCACCATCTGCTTCAGGGAGGCCTGCACTGGTGGCTGTGGGAGACATTTTCTGTGTCGCAGCTTGCAATTGAGCCTAAAAATGGCCTGGGTGCCTTTGGAAGTGCAATCACAAAAGCGCAAATGAATTCAGGGAATACAATATGATTTTTAGGATTATTTTGAGTATGCGGGTAGATATGGTATTTTAAAGGGGAATCCCAGATATAGTTATGTGCAGACATTTTGTTAAATTTAGACCTGAAGGCTTGTCAATCTCTGGACAAACACTGGCTGGGTCTGTTTAAAAACCTTTGAGCCCATATTTATAATTCTGGAGGTTTTTACCTAAAAGTTAAAGGCATCAGTCTGGCTTTCCAGCTCCAGAATGGCTGCCTGTCAGGCAAGTCACAGGTTTGCAATAGCTCCCCCTGTGAAAGGTAGCCCTGGAATTTTAGGAGTTTGTGACCCTGGCTTAAATGGCTCAGGGCTTACATTATTTATTTATTTATTTATTTGTTTATTTATTTATTTATTTATTTATTTATTTTGCATAGTCTTTGTGCAGCAAAAGAAAAGCAGGGGAAAAAGGGGAAAATGAGAATTTTGGGTAATGGTTGCTGCCCAATCTAGGGAAACTCAGATTTTTGGGGTTTTTTTAAAGTTTTTCCTCTCCTTCAGGTCCACACTTTTTAAGGTTCACATAGCTTCCAGAGCACAACAGAGCACAGGCACGATTCATCTGATGCCTGTGGGGACTCACACATGGGTAGCTGGTGCCTGCTGGCCAGTGTCCACAGCCTGGAGGGCCTGTGTGCTTGGTGGTCTGCTGAGCCTTCCAAACTGGCCAGATGTTTTATGATTCTGTATCTGTGGCTGCCTGTGGAGAATCCCTTTTGTGCCATGTTGAGGAGGCTGTGATCTGAAACCCTAACATGGACCTCTGGGAGCCCCTGGCCTCCTGCTACAGATGTCTACATGTGCTTCTGGGGATACATGGGAGATTCTCCCCATGGCTTTGTCCCTCCTTGGTTTCTACAGTTCCAGAACTAAGGAAAGAGTTCTGATGAGGTGAGCTTGTGGATCATGTCGTTCTGCTCCAGTGGCACAGAGTAGGACAGTTTTTGTCTATTCCAAGAATGAAACTGAAGCCAAATTTCTCTTGTATTTTAGTCCAGGGGCCTCTCCGGAATCCCGTTGAGGCAGATGTGTGTGCACCTAGTCCACATCTCTCTGCCTAGCACTGTGACCACACTGTTCCCCATCTTCTTGTTTCCGACATGGCTCTACAACCCTGTTCCCAAAGAGTCTGCTCCACGGGGTAGAATCCAGGAACTGGCCACATGTTTTCCATGGTTTGGCCCAGCCTGTGTCCTGTCATGTAGCCTGCTCCATGACCTCTGCTCTGTCCCACAGAGTTTCATGTTTTTAAATGGAGGCCCAAGCCTCCCTCCTGACTCAGACCACTTGCGGAGTGCTCTACCATATTAATCTTCAAAGCCCACACATCTGAGACACAGGAATCTCTATGGAAAGGCTGTTTTAATTTTGATTGTAGGAGAGAGTTTTTTCTGTTTCTCTCTCAAATGCCTCATGTGCCATTGACCAATTCTAGCTCTTTAATCGGGCTTTGCCCCCACCATCCCCTAAATTAGCTTTGCCCCAGGACTTTTCTAGTAGCTTCCTAGTGGGAAAACCAATGGGTATCTTCCCGCAGCACCTACTGCTGTTAAAGAATCTCTGCTACAATGTCTACTCTTTTGACTTCTAGAACTCTCACTCCAGTCCCTCTCTGCTTCTAGGACTGGCTCCCAGCTCTCTCTGTAGTAGACACTACCCTGCTCCCTTAAAAATTACTGTAGATACTCTCTTCACTTGCAACATTGTCCTGTTATGCTTTCCACTTATTTTTGCCCAGGCTCCTAAGTTTCCATGAACAGAACCCCACTCAAACTAGCTTAGGCAAAAAAAACCCTGATTGAGAGGAGCTCAAGGCCTCAGCTCCACTGGGCTTCTCTGGGGCAGGAGCTGTGGAGGGAGAGTCGGAAGGAAACAGATGTCTGACTGCATCCCATTCTCCCTCCTCTCTCACTGACCATAAGCCTTTCCTGCTTCCCCAGGCTCGCCATGGAAGCCTGCCACCCTGCCACTCCTAGCATGCTTGCTCTTTCAGTTTAAGCACTTACCTACCTGCTTCTCCAAGTCCCAAGGGCTTTGCAAAGGTGACTTCCTGCTGACCAAGCAAGTTTACTTCTAGGAACTTAATCTTGAGAACATAATGTGAGAGATGCATTACAATTTAAGCTTATAAATGGTCATCATAGAATCATTTCCTATACAAAACTGTTAGAAACACTTTGAGTAGCCAATAATAAGATATTAAGTCACTCATATTAATATGATAAACTTTTATCACATTTTTAAAAACAGTTCAGAATAATTTTTTGAAGAGAGCTTAATGGGAAAATGAAATTAAAGAAGAAGCAAGATATGAAACCATAGGCTTTTAATTTACAATTATATACATATACATCATAATGGACACCAGATGTTAGTAGGACTTATCTCAGGGCGATGGAGGTCGAATACTTTTTTTCTCCCTATATATGTTTATTTTCCCTACATATTTTTTGTATTTGTTTTGTGTTATTTTAAATATGACTCAGAGCAGAGTTCCAGTCCTCTGGGAATACCTTCTCAGCCCTCCCAGGCTGGGCCGTGTCCCTTCTCTGCCTGTTCCTAGTATTGGGCACACATCCCTATTGTTGCCGGTACCATGCAGCCTCTGATTTCTTGATGGAAGGACCTCTGGATGTTCATTGCTATATTTGTCATATCTAGGAGTGTGCTGAACATGGCTGATGATTGATGTCTATTGGCTAAAGAAATTTAAGTCAGCAGAGAAACATTTTTACTAAGTTCAGTCATTTGCCAAGTCTAACCAGCTGTGGCATTTTGCTGCATAGAAGGTTAAAATAAAGCTTTTGGCTTTCTTTTCCACCTTCCTAGCATTTGATTAATCAGATTGGTGATATATTGATCGTCGGAGTTTGAGAAATGGATATGTATTGTTATGGGCTGGATGTTTGTGTCCCCCAAATTCATGTTGAAACCCTAACCCCTGATGTGATGGTGTTTGGAGGTAGAACCTTTGGGAGGTGATTATGTCACGAGAATAGAACGCCATATGTGGCGTTCGTCTCCTCATGAGAGGAGGCCCCGTGAGAGCTTGCTTGCTGTTGCTCTGTTCTCTGCCATTTGGGGATACCAAGAAATGTTTCTAAACCAGGAAGAGAGCTCTCACCAGACAGCCAATCTGCCAGCACCTTGATCTTCTGAGAAAGAAATGACTGTTACTTAAGCCACCCGGTCTATTAAGACATATGTAAACATGTTTTAACTATTTGAACTTAAAATTTATTTTGAGCCCTGGCTGGTGTAGCTCAGTGGGTTGAGCGCAGGCTGGGAACCAGAGGGTCCCAGTTCGATTCCCCGTTAGGGCACATGCCTGGGTTGCGGGCCAGGTCCCCAGTGAGGGCCATGTGAGAGGCAACCATACATTGCTGTTTCTCTCTCTCTCTGTTTCCCTCTCTAAAATAAATAAATAAAAATCTTTAAAAAAAATTTTATTTTGAGAAAATTGTAGATCAGCGTGTACTTCTAAGAAATAGAAGATAGATGTTTTGTACTGTTCTGTACTCAGTACCTAATCTCCCCCAATGGTAACATCTTAAAAAGCTCTAGTACGGTATCACAACCAGGATGTTGACATTGATATAGCCAAGACACAGAGCATTTCCATCACTACAAGCATCCCTTATAGCCAAACCCATTTTCCTCCCACTCCCTCCATAAAACCGTACTGTATATAACCTTTTGGGATTATTTTTTACTCAGCATAATTCTTTGGAGAGGTGACTGCATGTGTCGGTGGTTTGTTCCTCTTTATTGCTGAGTAGTGTTCTCTGGTGTGGATCAACCATAGTTTGCTTAACCATGCCTATGGAAGGACCTCTGTACTGTTTTTCAGTTTTGGGCTATTATGAATAAAGCTTCTAAAACATACTTGTACAGGTTTCTGTGTGAACTTAAGTTTTCATTTCTCTGAAACAAATGCCCTGGAATGTAACTGCAATGTCGAATGCTAGTTAGTTGTAGGAGTGTCTTTTAAGAGACTGTGGCTGTAGCATTTTATATTCTCACCAGCAATATCTGACTGACCTAGTTTATCTATATCCTTGCCAGAATTTGGTATTGTCCCTATATTTATTTTACCTGTTCTGATAGCTGTGGAATATTTCACTGTGGTTTAACTTTGCATTTTTCCAATGGCTCAGGAAGTCGAACATCTTCTCCTGTGCTTATTTGCCACTTGCATTTTCTCTTTGGTTAAGCGTCTCTGTACGTTTCTGCCCATTTTTTAATAGGATTATTTATTTTTTACTGTTTTGAGAGTTATTTATATTCTAGATACTAGTTCTTTGTTCAATTTGTGGTTTGCAGATAGTTTCTCCCAATTTGTAGATTGTCTTTTCATTCTGTTCATATGGGCTTTTGTAGAGCAAAATATTATAATTTGATAAAATCAAATGTAGTAACTTTTCTTTTATGGATAGTCCTTTTGGTGTCAAGTCTAAAAATTCCTTGCTTAGTCCCAGATCCCAGAAATTTTTCTTCTAGGCTTTTTCCAAAAGTTTTCTCGTTTATAGTTTACATTTGGGTTTGTGGTTCATTTTGATTTGATATTTGTAAAGTGTCGGATGTTTATTTTCTTTGGCACATCTCCTCTGATGTGCGTCATCTCGGTAACCACCACCGTGTCCTTGCTTTCAGATCTCTACGTGTATGCCGTGCTCGTGTGCTGCGTCGGAATCCTCAGCGTTCTGCTCTTCACCCTGACCATCGTCTGGCAGTCTGTGTTTAGCAAGAGGAAGTCCAGAGGTAAGAGAACGGAAAGCTCGTGTCTGGAATGGGAGCACAGCCAAGCCACAGACAGCAGAACTCTGGGCGAAGTGTCAACTTGGTTGAAAAAGGTAGCATGGGTCAGGAATTATGTGCCTGTGACTGGTCAGCCAAGCAAGCAAGATGTACCTCCCTTGCAACTCTGCTAAAATCGACTTTGATCACTATTATCTTTTAACTCCTCTTTTTTCTTAAATCTTTTCCTTCCTTCTTCCATTTTAAGGGCCTTTACCTCTGCCATTCACCCAGAAGAGGCTATGGGTCAGATGAACCTGGGTTGGGTCTGGGTCTGCCACTCGAGCCTGAGTTTTGAGAAACTTTCCTTACCTACTCTGAACTTCAGATTCCTCATTATGAAATTCAGTGGGATTGACACCACCTTACTTAGACTGAATTTTGTTGGAGTGTTTATAATTTAAGTGTAGTGCCTGGTGCTGTGCCTGGCAAGCAGGTGGGATGATTAGAGAACGTTTCTCTCCCCTTTCTTCCCAACTAGTCTGAGGGCTCCCTTGTTCTTGTTGGTGTCCCTGTTCCCTGGACTGCCCTTTCTTTTCTCACTTTACTCTTTCTTCTTAGCAACTCATTTTCTCCCCACAATTGCTGTCTGCTCTCTGTCTCTAGCCCTCCTCTCACCAAGCCCCAATGTCACATTTCCACCAGCTCCTGTACATTTCTTCTGAGCAACGCTCCCTGCAACCCCTTTCAGAATTTCTGAAACAGATGAGGACCCTGTAGCTGCCCAAGAAGATCTGGGTCAGAGCTGGACTTGAACATTACACCATTTTGGTTCAAACGATGACTCTTCACTTACCAGCTGATGACTTACCCACCTTGCCTTACCTTCCCCATCTAAATTAAATAATGGAGAAAATAGTAATATACCAGCCTCATAAGATTGTTGTGAGGATTAGGTTTAAAAACAAACAAACAGAAACCCTTAACACATTCTGGCTCCTTGTAAATGTCTTGTATTTATGATGACACATAGTTAGAGTTATACATAATTACTCTTAGCCTAAGGTCATAAAGTTAGGAAGAATTACATTCAGTGCTCATAGCTTAAGGGGCAGTCAAACAGAGAAACTGAGCAGTGTTTCCAGAGGGGACTCTCCTCAGAGGTTCAAGCAGGGTTAAGGGAATCAGGGAGAGCGGGAGGGGAAGGCACTCATAGACCAGCGCCTATGGGAAGCTGTTTCTGCCCTAGACCTTGGGGCATAAGGGGAGGAGAGGTTCCTGGAACTTGTGATAACTGCAGCTGTGGAAGAAGTGTCATCAAGAAGAGCCTTAGAAGAGGGACTTAGGCAATGTAAACCAGGAGGCAGCAGGGAGGGAGGCAGCAGCATACATTCCTCAGCCCTTCCCTATCTCCTCCTCCAGATGTTCCACTATTGCTTCAGTCCCACCAACCAGAATTCATAGAGCAGTGCCTAGAAGTCAGCCCCCAGGGTCCTGATCATGATAGAGAAGGGTGGACAGGGACCCAGAGAAGTATCCCGGGACACCCAGACACTGAGCACCTGTAGATGGAGTGAGGGTGGTAGCCAGATCCTTCTCCCCAGCCTGTGCCCTTCCCACCAGGCTCTGTGTGTGACTCTGCAGTGTGCTCCAAGAGCTGTCCTCCATGGTATCTGCCCCCACCCCACCGATTCCCGAGTTTTCCACCTATCCGAAACCCTGACTCCTTCTGAGAGCTCATGCCGTATGTTGCACATGTCCCTTCAAGAGAACAGTGTGCGGGGCGGGCACCATGTGTCCGATCCACCCTCCTGCAGTTCGGCTCATGATACCTGCTCAACAAATGGTGGACAAATGGGTTTGGTTTCTAACTGCTTGGCTGCCATCTGTGGGAGTTGGGGAGCCACACAGTCAGTCTCCAAGTCTGTTTTGCTCTAAAGACACGTCTGCCTGGGCTCAGGGGCATGATAGAGAATATGCTGTGAAGTGCAGGCTATGTTAGTGCTTGGGTAGGAGGAGGAGAACAAAGCAGGCAGTTCAGGAGACAACCTTCTCCTCCAAAGCCTCTAAAGGCAGATTGGGGCAGGCCTCGCCCACAGCCACTCAGAACCCAGCCCTGAGCTGCCCTCATCTGCGCCCCCTGAGTGGGTTCCAGATGATCTTGTGTGCACAGTGTCCAAAGCCCTGCTGAGCTGCCCAGAGCTTTGCCTGAACAGCTGCTGTGGGCCAGACCCCTCTCTGGCTCCTCCACATTCTGTCCTCATGTAATCCTCACCACCAGTCTGGGATCACAGCCCGGATCACTCCCATTTGACAGCATAGCTGAGGAGCTTGAGAAAGTCTTGAAAAAGGGAGTACTCAAGCCTAAGCCAGCCTGCTTTCTAGCCCCCCACATTTCTTTTTTTTTTTTAATATTTTATTTATTTGTTTTTAGAGAGAGGGGAAGGGAGGGAGACAGGGAGAGAAACATCAATGTGTGGTTGCCTTTCACGTGGCCCCACTGGGGACCTGGCCTGCAACCCAGGCATGTGCCCTGACTGGGAATCGAACTGGTGACCCTTTGATTCACAGCCCACACTCAATCCACTGAGCTATACCAGCCAGGGCCACATTTCTGTTCAAGGAAATCTCAGCCGTCTGGGGGCTTTCCTTGCCAAGGAATTTTCCTTCAGCCTTCCATGGTGGTTGTTGCTGAGGTCCTTCTCATAGAGCAGTTTGTAACTCCTGCAGCCCCTTGGCAGCCTGGCTCTGGGTGGGTGCAGCTGCCTCCAGCAGGCTGGCATCCTGTAGCCCTGGCAGGACATGTCCTGTCCCATGGAGCTTTAGCAGCCAGGCCCTAGGCCCCAGCCACTTCATGAGCTAATAGACAGAGTGTGAATGGTGGCTCAGTATTTGCCCTCATCAGACTGCTTGAAGCAGTGCACTCTCCCAAACTTCAGGAGCAGCCCATTCACTTGGGAACTTGCTCAAATGTAGGTTCTGATTTGGTATGTCTGAGCAGGCCTGAGAGTCTGCATTTCTTCTCAGATCCCAAGTGGTGCCATCACTGCTAGTTTGGGGCCACACTTGAGTAGCAAGACCTTAGAGCAAGTTCTTTGTAACTTTATGCTACCCAGCACTCCCTTTTACAGCAAATATATTGAAATGATCCCACTGCTATTTTGAAATGAAAGTCATAGATAAGATATGCTACCTGTAGCCACAAAAGTCAATTTAATACTATAACTATAACATTGGGTTGGCCAAAAGGTCTGTTTAATTTTTTTCCATAAAATAAAAGACACATTTTTCATTTTTACCAAAAACTTTATTGATTTGGATACTTTGAGTATGTCAGCTATCTCCTGCTATTATTGGCTTCTAGTGGGCAGAGGCCAGGGGTGCTGCTAAACATCTTCCAATGCATAAGACAGACCCACAAAGAAGAATTATTTGGCCAAAATGTCAGTAGTACCAAGAAACTTCACAAACCACTTTTGACACATTTTATCAATTACAGCACATTGTCCGTACACTGCACAAATCTTTTTTTGCATTTCAGTTGCGTTTTTATGTTTCTTGAAATAATAAAGCATAATATGCCAAAAATATCACGTATTTTCTTTCATCTTTAATATTAAAATGGCTGTACAAAAATTCACCAATTTTGATAAGTGTTTTAAAAATGCATGCTGATATGACAGCTGTCACAATACAATCATAGCAAAATTGTTTTGAATGAAGTTAAAGACAACTAAGCACTACTAGAGCCATCGTACAGAAAAAGAGCCGTCATATAGAAAAAACTAAAGGAAGTTTTTGGCCAACCCACTATAAAGGAGAAATAAATGTAAAGTAATTTATAACACAATAAAACATTTTAGTATTAAGTCTCTTCTTTTGAGTGTTGAATTTTAGAGAAGACCATATCTCTAATCCAGTTGCCCTCAGGGGGTGGGCCCTGGACTTTGAGAAGGCTTTTCCCAGGTCTGATGTTCCATCCCTTTAGTTAAAGAAAATTAGGCCTCCAGGAACCCCTGGGGACAGGCCCAGGAGAGCTCTGCTTTCCTCCTAATACTCTCTCTGGCATGAAAGTCGTTTTATTAAGTCCCCTTTTCACAACTGAGAAAGTAGGGGCATGCGGAGCACAGGTGACTTGCTCACATATTGTACAGAACCCCAATACTGCCACTTCCAGTTCCAAACCATGTATGTCCTCTGTGTAACTTCCACATTAGCAACCCTCATGTAGTCCTGTCCCCATTGCAGGCGGGCGTGAGAGGGTGCAGACACCTTTGTGTTTCTCTGGATGGCAGCCCCTGGCTCAGAATCTGTGGAGTTTTAGGAGCGGGTTGGTAGGTAGATTTGCAGTGAGGATCCCTAAACCTCCATTGAGGCCTGGATTATAGGACCCTTCACAACTGGTTTTCTCATTGAAATTTAAAAACACAAAAGTGATCTGAATGGAGGGAGGGAAGTATGACCTTGTTTCAGGTTGGTTCTGAAGATGTAACTTAGAGCAACTGCCTTTCTTGTCATTGAGTGAGCTCTTACCCAGAGCACACACACTGCTAATCCCCAAAATGTTGCAGGTATCTGTTGCTGCATAAGAAACCGTTTCAAACACAGTGGCTTTAAACATTTATTTCTTCCACTTTCTGCAATCTGAACTGGGCTCAGCTTGGTGGTTCTGCTGGTAGTCACCTAGAGTTTCCATGTGGCCTCAGTCAACTAAAGTGGAACAGGGCTAAGATCCAGGATGGTGCCACTCTTAGCCCTGGGTCCCACCTCTGACACACATGGGACAGCAGGGCCAATAACATTGCTCTCTGTCTCTCCCTCTGGTCTCACCAGCAGTGTGGGTGTCCAGACTACCCTACTTGGTAACTCTGGGCTCCAAGGGCATGCTTAGCCTGGACCCTGGCACAGTGCTCACTCTGCCACATTCTATTGGATAAAGCAAGTTGTGATGGTAGCCCAGACTTGGGAGGGAAGGAGAGTCCATACTCTTTGGGGGAAGAGTATCAAAGATTTTGTGGTCACCTTTAAACCACCACACAAGGAAAACTTAGTTGCTGTCTTTCCACACCGACAGACCCAGTGGAAAGCTCCCAGCTCGGGATGAATGAGGGATACACCCCAGTCCCTCAGGTGGCCAGGATGTAATTGTGACCACTTTGGTCCCTGAGAGCTGGTGGTGCTTGGACATTCTCCAGGCAAGCAACTAGTTCCCTGGGAACACCGCACCATTTGTGCCCAAGCAGGAGGAGGTCGTGGCAGTGATTCCAAAGTGGCAGGTTCCGGCAGGTACCAGAGTAAGAGCTAGGACGGGGCACATGTCTTATGTGGGCTGTACTCCAGGAGGATGCTCCTTTTATTGGTTAGCTGTGGGAGGTCACGGCTCTCATTGGGGCAGTCATGCATTTGTGGGCCAAACCACATGTGTCCAAATAAAAACTGACAGCACTCTTATAATTCAAATATGGCATATTCTTACATTTAATGCACATAAAAAACTTGCTTCATCTTGATTAAAACCATATAAAGTGCAAAGAATAGTGCTTGGCATGTGGAGGGCCCAAGCCTTACTAGGAACCAATAGCAGTACAGACCCTGTTGTTATATTGATGGTTTCTGAGGTTACTATGCAAAGGTGGGTTTGGTGGACCTTGTGCATCCTGACTACAGAAAAGCCGGCCCCTGCTGCCTATGTGGGAGCCAAAGAGCTTCCAGGTTCTCAGGCTGCTCACATACATGTGGAAAGCAGAGGTGAGCCCAGCACCAGTTCTCCCACTCCCTCAACAATATCCGTATCTGTCTGAAAGCGGATATCAGAGTAGCTGTCGCCTCTCCTGCTACAATCCCCTATTGAACCGTGAGATAAAGAAAACCCATCTCAGAAGCCAGGCACCAGAGGGTGAGCCCCCTTCGCTCTCAGCCTTCCTGTTGCTCTGCCCTCAGCCCTGGCCTTGCATCGCCATTTCCTGGGATGCCCGTTGTTCACATGAGCTGGACTTAATGGCATCCCTGTGTTGCTTGCCAAGCACAAAGATGTTTTCTTCTCCCCTCCCAAGCTGTGACTCTCTGTCTCCGTTTTTTGTTAGTGCCAGCAGCTTGGAACTGCATCCTAGGGCCTTTGAGGCTCAGAGTCACCTGAAAACACCAGGGCTGGTGTTTTGGCCCAGGGCTTAGCCCCAAGTTATTCTAGTAGTTCCCCAACCACACTGGTTTCTAAAGGTCTATCCTTCTTGGGAAATTAGTCCAGACTCACTCTTTTGTGGTGGCCCCAACAATCTGTCAACCTTTTCTATCTAAGCTTTTAAAATAACAGTTTTGAAGGCACACTAGAACCACGTAGGGAACGGCCCAACCCCTTTGTCTCTATGTTTCATGCTCACTTGGACTCTGTGTGGCTTGTGTTAGCACCAGAGCCAGGCCTTCCTAGGGCCTGCTAGAAAGCCACAACCACGTGCCTCAATGTGCTCTCAGCTGCTCCTCCGTGGCCATAGGATCAAAAGGCCTGCAATCTTTGCTCCCAGAGCTATGAGAAAGATGGAGCTGGGGAGCTCCCTCCCACTCACAGGCATGCTCATGGGGTGAGGGCTGCAAAACTCAGACCAGAGTGTCTATGGACAAGGAGTAGAAGGGTGACTCCTGGGCTTTGGGAGGATAGAGAGCTCACCAACCTGATGTCAGAGACACTTGGCTGTCGTGGATTTCGTCCCGCAAAATCCGTGGGGGGACCGCACCAATCGCGTGAATCAAACTCACCCAGAGACGCGCTTGGAGAATAGTGTCCGGCAGCCACGGGCCTTTTCCAAGATGGAGGGAAAGACCCGTGGCTGCCGGACTCTATTCTCCAAGCGCGTCTCTGGGTGAGTTTGATTCACGCGATTGGTGCGGTCCCCACCACGGATTTTGCGGGATGAAATCCGCGACACTTGGCGACCCAAGCACAGGCTCTCCTCTCCAGGAACTTCTGCAATGAAAGCTTGTCTGCAGAGCGTGTGGACAGGCTCGCTGTCTCTGCTGCCCTCATTGTGGTGGCTTGTTCCACCCCCTCTCTCTCCCCACACACAGGAGCTGAATAAACATAGTGCTGGACCTCGAGCCTGGATTCAAGCTCCTGCACTTACCAAGCCTGGCTTCTCAGGCCACAGGCATCCCCACTGGAATATGGGAATGAGGGATCCTTTTACCTCACAGAGCTGTCAGGAACCCTCTTCTGGGTGCTGTGTCGTAGCCGGTCCTGGGCATGGGTGGCTCCAGGGAGCACCTTCTTCCACAGGCTGTTCACCTTTCCAGGTTGCACCCCTCTGTCACCATCACAAGGACTGTGGGATCAGTCATCCCTGCCACCAGGGCACATGAAATGTCTGGAGTGAGGCAAATGTGTAACTGGACATTTTTTTAGCATTACATTTAAAAAGGTATAAAGAAACAAGGGAAATTTATTTTATTTAGTCCAATATATACAAAATATTTCAATAAGTAACAATATAAAGATTTGGGATGACATATTTTACATCCCCCTTTTCACACTAATGCTGAAATTCAGCATGATCTCACATGTAGCATCTCGTTTTGGACTAGTCACATTTTCAGTGCCTGATAGCCACCTAGGTTCATGACTCTGTGTAGGACAGCATGACTTCAGATAGACAACTTCATGTGCTGGTGCTTTTCAGTGAATGGCTGTAGTCGCAAAGAGGCTCTTCATACCAAGAGAACAGGAGGTAGAAAGCTTAGTTCTCAGCTTTCCACTTGGTGACCCAGAGAGACAGTGCCACCTTTCCTTGAAACTGTGCTGACCTGGGAACATTGCTGGGACAGGATGCTTCCAGAAGGGAGCTGGGCTCCTGAGCACGGCATGGTAGGAGCCCTCTACTTGGCAAAGGAAAGGGCTGGCCAGAAGAAGGGCACGCATAGGTTCTGTCTGTCCCCCAGGGCTTCCTGCCTGTACTGAGGCTGGAGGAGGCCAGGATTATGCAAATACCTAGGGCCCCTGTGCTGGGCTGCCACAGGGCTCACCATGGATGCAGAACATTCAAGTAAACAGAGCAGAAATATCCACAGGCCTTATCTCAGTGTCACTGCAAGGCCTGAGGATCTGCAGGTGGGGTGGGGAGTGGAAATGGTATGGGAAGGTCAGCCACCGTTGGACGCCCCAATACCGCTACAAGGCTGCTGACACCCGTATCAGCTATTGGGAGGTGGTTGTGATGACAGGGACGGGCCCAGGTGGAGATGAGAAAGCTTTCAAGCCTAGACATGTCACCTGGAGGTTGGCCATGTGGTGGAGGCTAGGAGCAGTGTGGCCACAGTTGAGAAGGCTGAGAAAGTGTGGCCCAGGGCCTGGTGCTTGCAGGAATCTTTCTTTCAGGGGAGGTGAGAACCACAGTCCTTCCTTTTAGAGTCTTCAAAGTCCTGAATATCAAAAGATCACCATTAAGTGGAACTGCATCCCACATTTTCATTTCTGTGTAGAATGGTTGCCTTGCTTGGAGCTGGGGACTTCGGAGTCAAGTGCAGTAGGTGCCAGGCTATGGGCCATGGTGAACACTAGCTCCAGGATCACCCCTTCATTGGCTTTCTTCCCCTTCTGGTCTCATCTCCCCACTCTCCAATGGGTTTCCTGGGATCAGCTCCCACAAAGACTGTTTGGACTTGAACCTTGATCTTACAGGCTCTGCTTCCAGGGGAGCCCAAGCTAAAACAGGTTAACATATATGTACTCAGCACTGATTAGGCTGTGTGTACTTAAGGAGGATCATGATTGAGGTCTATGGCTCAGAAGCCTGAAAGTCTCAACTTTGGCATTCAGGATCACTTTTGGCCCCTTGGGCAGTCTTTTAAAGGGACACAGGCCCTACATTCACCTGGTTGAGTACTTAGAAGCAAGTGTTGGTGGAGGTGCATCTCCTGTGTCTGGCCCTGACTACCCTCACTGGAGTCATGGTCCTTCTGAGTCAGTCCCCAAGGCCAACTATTACAGGAACCCTTCTGCTGCTCCCCAGGTTCCTGATCTCTAGGCTGCTCACATCACTGTCGCTGGAGTGGACTTCCCAAAACACAGGGCAGCCAGTGCAAGACATTCTGTAGGGCCCAGTCCCAGCTCTGCTCTGTGCCACCTGTGGCACAGTGGGCCAGCATTTCTCTGTGAGTCTCAGTTTTTTTTATCTGTTGGAACCCTATCCCCAGCTGCCCAGGGTCTCTGGAAACAGTGAGGAGTAGTTACATGAGGGCTCTGGAATCAGTTTTCTCCCATCCCAGGTGTGTTAGTTGCTCAGGCTGCCAGTGCAAAGCTTATAGGAGTCTGCCCTCTTGTGCCTTCATGTGGTCTCCTCTGCGCATGTTTCCTTCCCAGTCTCTTCTCATAAGGACCCCAGTTATATTGGATTAGGACCCATTTTAACTTAATCACATTTTTAAAAGCCCTATCTTCAAATATAGTCACATTCTGTGATATGAATTTTGGAAGGACATAGCTCAGCCCCTAACACTAGCTTTGTGACCTTGGGCAAGGTGGTTAACCTCTCTGTACCTCATGTCCAGCTGTAAAACAGGTGTGATGACAAGATGACTGTGAATGTTAGAGTACGAAGTTGTGGTCCTAAACATACTTGTTTGTATAGTTTCTAAATCATTTAAAAAACTGTAGACGCTTGAATGTGTCTCATTGACATCTAAACTTTTTCATCATCAATGTAAATTGTTGCAAAGGTTGTAGTTTTCAGAGCATCTCAAATATTGACATCTTAAAATGAAATGGTTAAATCTTCCTTGTACATCCAAGTGTCATGGTTTTATTAACTATCTCTACTAATTTAAAAAGACTCCATAAACAAGCATTAGCTGTTAGAAATTTCATATTGTTCCTTTTTCTCCTTGAGCTCTAATTTTTTAATATATTTTATTCATTATGCTATTACAGTTGTCCAATTTTCCCCCCTTTATTCCCCTTCGCCCTGCACACCCCCTCCCACCCACATTCGCCCATCTTACTTAATGTCCATGGGTTGTACATATAAGTTCTTCGGCTTCTCCATTTCCTATACTAATCTTAACCTCCTCCTGTCTATTTTCTACCTACCATTTATGCTACTTATTCCCTGTACCTTTTCTCCCATCTTGCCCTCTCCTTCCCCACCAATAACCCTCCATGTGATCTCCATTCCTATGATTCTCTTCCTGTTCTAGTTGTTTGCTTAGTTTGTTTTTGTTTTTATTTTATGTTCAGTTGTTGATAGTTGTTGTTTGTTGTCATTTTACTGTTCATATTTTTTATATTCTTTTTCTTAGATAAATCCCTTTAACATTTCATGTAATAAGGGCTTGGTGATGGACAGCTCCTTTAACTTGACCTTATCTGAGAAGCACTTTATCTGCCCTCCCATTCTAAATGATAGCTTTGCTGGATAGAGTAATCTTGGATGTAGGTTCTTGCCTTTCATGACTTTGAATACTTCTTTCCAGCTCCTTCTTGCCTCCAAGGTTTCTTCTGAGAAATGAGCTGATAGTCTAATGGGAACTCCTTTGTAGGTAACTGCGTCCTTTTCTCTTGCTGCTTTTAAGATTCTCTCCTTATCTTTAATCTTGGCTAATATAATTATGATGTGCGTTGGAGTATGCTTCCTTGGGTCCAACTTCTTTGGGACTCTTTGGGCTTCCTGGACTTCCTGGAAGTTTATTTCCTTTGCCAGTTTAGGAAAGTTCTCCTTCATAATGTTTTCAAATAAGTTTTCAATTTCTTGCTCTTCCTCTTCTCCTTCTGGCACCCCTATGACTCAGATGCTGGAATGTTTAAAGTTGTCCTGGAGGTTCCAAAGCCTCTCCTCATTTTTTTGAATTCTTGTTTCTTCATTCTGTTCTGGTTGAATGTTTATTTCATCCTTCTGGTCCAAGCCATTGATTTGAGTCCCGGTTTCCTTCCCATCACTGTTGGCTCCCTGTACATTTTCTTTTATTTCACTTTTCATAGGCTTCATGTTTTCCTCTATTTTACGACCATACTCAACCAGTTCCGTGAGGATCCTGATTATCTGTGTTTTGAACTGTGCATCTGATAGATTGGCTATCTCTTTGTTGCTTAGTTGTATTTTTTACTTTGATCTGTTCTTTCATTTGGGTGATTTTTTTTTTTTTTTTTTTTGGCTCAGCTTACCTGTTATGTAGTAAGGGCCAAAGCCTTAGGCATTCATTATCAGCATCTCCCTGTGGTGTGGAGTTTTATGTGGGGGAGAGGATCTGATATGGAACAATGCTGCTTGCTCAGCTTTCGGCCAGCTTTCAGTCACTTCCTCCTGTACTCACAAGCAAATTGGGCTGTTCTGTTGCTAATTCCTGGATGGGTGGGTTTGTGTATATTCTAAGACCTGTGGGTCTTTCCAATAAACTTTTCTGTGAATCTGGGAGTTTCTCTCACCACTGCAACCTCCACAGGTTTTTTCAGTCAGAGGTTTTGAGGCTTTATTTCCCCATGCTGGTACCCTGAGTTATGTAATCTGTCTTGCTCCCCAGTTCCTCCTGGTTTATCCGAATGCAAATGTGGAACCACTCTCTCTGCCAGCCGCTGCCTTGCCAGGTCCGCCAGCCACCACCTTGTCCAAGTCTTCTCTGCCCCAGCTGCCTGTCTCTGTCCCTCCTACTGATATGGATGAATGTTCCTTCTTTAACTCCTTTGTTGTCAGACTTCCATACAATTCGATTTTCTGGCAGTTCTGGTCATTTTTTGTTTTTAAATTTGTTGTTGTCCTTCTTTGGCTGTGTGAGGAGGCACAGTGTATCTACCTACACCTCCATCTTGTCCAGAAGTCTTGAGCTTTTTATAGTCAATTCACTTGCCCAACAAAATTTTATCCTACGTTACTGCATTTTTTTGTTTTGAAAGTCCTTTATTGATCACTCTGTTATAGTTCTTTGTGAAATAATATGTAATAAATTTAAATTCAGTTTTTTATTTTATTTCATAAGTCTCTAGGTTTTACATTTTTTCTGGATTAAGTATCAATATTGAACAATGAGTAATATTTGGAAAATAAGTATAAAATTAATCAAACCCACATACATACAAAACTTAGATAAATAATTAATAACCATAAGAAGTAAAATTTTATTAGAAATGTATTTTATTAAAATGGATTTTTATTTTACTTCATATACACTTGTATAAATTTGGTTAGTGACAGACTTTAGCCTCAGTTTTATTCCTATTTTCCTAATAGGTGTTAGCTTTGAAACACCTCGCGCAATATAAAAAGAGGCAGGGATGGATGAAGTTTTCTTTTTTTTTAAGGTACATTTTATTGATTATGCCATTATAGTTGTCCCATTTTTTTTTCTCATGTCTGTATCTTCTGCTCCAAATCTTTGATTTGAGGCCCGGTTTCTTTCCTGTCACTGTTGGTTCCCTGTACTTTTTCCTTTATTTCACTTTGCATAGCCTTCACTTTTTCCTCCATTTTGTGACTGTATGCAACCATTTCTGTGAGCACCTTGATTACCAGTGTTTTGAACTCTGCATCTGATAAGTTGGCTATCTGTTCATCACTTAGTTGTATTTTGAAATTTTGATCTGTTTCTTCATTTGGGCCTTATTTCTTTCTTTCTTTTTTTTTTTTTTTTAATCATGACTAGTCCTTTTTTATTTATTTATTTTTTAGAGAGAGGGGAAGGGAGTGAGACAGAGAGGGAGAGAAACAGCAATGTATGGTTGCCTCTCACATGGCCCTCATGGGGACCTGGCCTGCAACCTAGGCATGTGCCCTGACTGGGAATCAAACCAGGACCCTTTGGTTCCCAGCCCGCACACTCAATCCACTGAGCTACACCAGCCAGGGCTGGGCCTGATTTCTTTGTCTTGGCACACCTGTAACATTGTAAGGGGTGGAGCATTAGGTATTCGACAGGGTGGGGTAACCCATGTTGTTGTGTTTTGGCACTGTCTGTGAGGGAGGGGTCTGGTAGGGAACAATGTCACTTGCTTGGCTCTCAGCCCACTTTCAGTCACTTCCCCCTCTACTCACAATCAAATTGGGCCTTTCTAGTGCTAATTTCAGGGTAGGTGGGTTTGTGTACATTGTAGGACCCTGTGGGTCTCTCCAATGAACTCCTGTGAGGCTAGGAGTTTCTTCTGCCTCCTCAACCCCCACAGTTTTTTTCTTTTTTCTTTTTAAGATTTTATTTATTTATTTTTAGACAGAGGGGAAGCAAGGGAGAAAGAGAGGGAGAGAAACAGCAATGTATGGTTGCCTCTCACATGGCCCTCACTGGGGACCTGGCCCGCAACCCAGGCATGTGCCCTGACTGGGAATCGAACCGGGACCCTTTGGTTCCCAGCCCACGCTCAATCCACTGAGCTACACCAGCCAGGGCTGATTTTTTCAGTCAGAGGTGTTGAAGCTTCTTTTCCCTAACTGGAACCCTGGGTTGCTTGATCTGTCCCACTACCCAGTTGTTCCTCCCGGTTTATCTGCATGCAAATGTGGGACCAAAAGCTACTGCCTTGCCCGCATGGTCCTCCAGCTGCCTGCCGCCTTGCTATGTGTCTTCTGTGCCCTGGGTTCCCGTCTCTGCCCCTCCTACCGGTCTGAATGAATGTTTCTCTTTAACTCCTTGGTTGTCAGA
The DNA here is from genome assembly GCA_004026765.1 of Micronycteris hirsuta. Classification (NCBI taxonomy): domain Eukaryota; kingdom Metazoa; phylum Chordata; class Mammalia; order Chiroptera; family Phyllostomidae; genus Micronycteris; species Micronycteris hirsuta. The sequence continues at coordinate 12,272 of PVJI01009911.1, read as the reverse complement.
CTTCCATACAATTCAATTTTCTGGCAGTTATAGTTGTTTTTTGTTTTTAAATTTGTTGTTGTCTTTCTTTTTGTTGTGGGAGGAGGCAAAGTGTATCTACCTACACCTTCAACTTGGCCCAAAGTTCTGGATGAAGTATTCTTATGCCACTCAGTACTTTAAACTGCTACCAGTTATAAGTCAAAAGTCATAGTGATTTATCATGGACAATGATTTTTAATACTCTACCAGCTGACACCTGGATTAGGTAACTATTCAGTCCCTGTTGAAAGCAAAATATTGGAAACCTCCTCCTAGTGAAAGTTTCAGCGTCCCGGTCATGGCATTCACCTCCTCAATACTGGCACCAATATTTCAAATCATCTCTCATTTGATGCCCACTAGCTTTTTCCCCCAGAACAGGTCTCTATAGTATCAATATAAGTCAGATTAGGTGAGAGCTATGCCTGGATTGAAGTAAAAAGGGTGATGTGGCAGGGGAGGGAGGAAAGGAATAGAGCCTGACCTCAGGTATGTTTCAGGAGAAAGAATTGTTGGGAAAGGTGAGAATCTAGATTTCCTTAAAACTGCCCTTTTCAAGAATGCCTGGGGTCTGCAAGCCCCAGGGTATACAAAGCACCGATCTACATAATATGCTTAGAATAGTGCCAAGAATTTATGAAGTTTTCAGTAAGTACTAACTGTGACTTTATTATGGTTGTATCTATAAACTATCTGATGCATAGGATTGAAATGGAATACCGTAAATGAAATACAGAGAGTTTAGGCACTAAGAGGCGGTTGGGCCAGATAAACCTAAAAAAGCCCCCTTTAAAGCTGAGATTCTCTCATCCTGGTCTGGAACCTGAATTGGTCACCTTCTTGACAGATCACTCCAAATGTATAACTTAAAATAACATTTTATTTGCTCACAATTTTGCAGATCAGCTATTTGGGCTGGGCTCAGCTAACCTGTTTTGCACTCAGCTGGAGTCACTCACTCATGCAGCTTCAGTTCAATAGTCGATCAGCTTGGGCCTGCTTTGGGGCCTCAGCTGAGATTATTTGCAGCTGTTCTATGTGGTCTCATCTTCCAGTGCTTGTGGTAGCAGAAGAATGCCCTGCAAGAAAGCAGAGAGAGAGAGAGGGAAGAAGAAGAGGAGCAGGAGGAGAAGGAGGGTGGGGGTGAGGGAGGGTAGTTCAGGACAGTGTGGGGCAGGGTTTGAGAGGAGAAGGGAAGGGGGATAGAGAGAGAGAGAGAGAGAGAGAGAGAGAGCCAGAGAGCAAGAGCAAGAACGAGAGTGAGCATGTATGCACAAACCTCAGGACACAGGGGCCTTTTATGTCTCTGTTTGGCTAATGTTCATTGATTACAGCATGCCATGTGGCCAACCCCAGAGTCAGTGTGGGAGGGTGTTACACATAGATATGGAAAGGTACAGGGAGGTGTGATCCCACAATCTATCTCACAACCCCAAAGCCCTGTGGCTGCTTCAGTTCTACTTCTATTTGAGGTGAACTCAACTGTGAGGTTAGATTGGGCACTTGTTAGGATAACTGCCTAGGTATTCTTGTGTTTCCTCTACAAGTAGAATCTTGTTTTTCTCAAGGAGAGCTACTGTGGTGGGTATCTTGCCCTAAGACTATTTTTCCAGGGACATCTGTTAGTCCTGGAAGAGCACTGATCAGACAATGGAAACCTATTTTATAGAGAGGAATGTCTTAAGTGGAAACAGGTGACCTCAAGAAGGCTTTTTCATCATTAAGGCCAAGCTCATAAGTTGAGTGACTGTTACTCCTGGACCCTTCAAGCTAAAAGACAACTCAACCTAGCAAAAAAAAAAAAAAAAAAAAAGCAATGTTTTGGGTAATGTAACAAGGAGGTCTGGGTGTCCGGCTTCATGCCTGGCTCGATGCAGGTGTGGAACAATATCAGATCCCTGAGGTGTCCATGCTCTGGCTCTGCTGTACTCATCCAAAGAAAAGTATGAAAGCCCTGAGAAGTGGCTTGGACCAACACTTGGTCAACAGTTGGGCACCTATGTCTCCCGTTAATTCGTGGAGCATATATGTCTAAAGTAGCATCTATTTACTGTCTTCTATTTCTTTTTCCTTTAACAGCAAGACATTATTTGGTGAAATGCCCTCAGAACAGGTAGGAATATTTTTCCTTTTTTCAAACAAAACTATCTGCTATTTTACTTTCTTTTGATATTACCAAGAAATTGTTTAAATTTGTACCTTTACTTAAAGGCCTGCACATTAGTTCACAGATTGGCTTAAAAATATGTGATATTCCTGCATGTGTTTGCATATTTCTAGACTCCATGCTCTGGCTATCACCCCCAGAGGATCCAGAAAACAGGTGGCTCCTGATGGCCCAACATGCATGCTGGAGGGGGCTTGGCACCTGTTCCTGGAAGATGGTTCCCCCTTTTACAAAGAGGCTGGCAACCAGACAGAACCATTTTGATGCCTCATGACCAAAGTCATTCCTAATCTTTTTCCAACAATGCTTGCTTATCCTATGGCCCTCCACAAAATGCAGCCACTAGTAATATATGTGCTGAGATGCTGGCCTTTTAGCTGGTGGAACATACCTCACAGGTAACATAATATTTATGGCAAATATTACATGTTTTAGTGTTTAAAAATGTGAGATTTTTGATCCAGACAGGATAACATAGGTCACTTTGTCCCTGCTCTTCCCTGCTAGACACAACTGTAAACCTCGGAAATAATATAAGAGACAACCAAAGGAGGACTCTGAAAGTTGGTTAAAAGAAAATTATGAAAGCCAAAGACAAAGAAAAGAATCTTAAAAGCAACCAGGGAGAAGCAATGTATTACCTATAGGGTAACACAAACTTGAATGACAGTGCATTTTTTATCTGAATTTATGGAGGGCAGAAAGAAATTGAACCATTTTTTTCAAATAGGAACAAAAGCAAACAAAAAACCCCCCTTGTCAACCACAAATTCTGTATCCAGCAAAATTATCCTTTAAGAAAAAGGAGAAATAAAGACATTCACAGATGAAGGGAAACTAAAAGAATTTGTCACTACCAGGCCTACTTTAAAAGAAATTCTTGAAATAGCAGAGAAAATCTTAGTGTTAGGAAAGAAGAAGGAATAGTAGAACATAAATATGGGTACCTAAGTAGACTTTTTTTCTCATGAGTTTTAAAAATAATATTTGATGATTAAAACAAAAATTATAAAATCATCTGGTACTCAAGAAGAACATTGTTATTTGAAGATAAAGTGACCTAAATAGGAGTGAGGTTTACACACTTCACTCAAAGTGATAAAATGTTAGTTAGTACCAGTGGACTGTGTAAGTTGCATATATATAAGGTGACTTCAGTATCCCACTTCTTCACGATATGTCTGAGAGAGAACATCAAAGTAGCTGTCACCTCTGCTCCTATAATCCTCCACTGAACCCTGAGAAAAAGAAAGCCCATCCTAGAAGCCAGGCACCAGAGGGTCAGGCCCCTTCTTCCGCAGCCTTTCTGCTGCTCTGTCCCCACCCCTGGCCTTGCATTGCCTTCTTTTCCTGGGGTGCGCATTTTTCCTATGAACTGGAGTTAATGGCACCCATGTATTACTTGGTTATGGTTGGGGAAAGCATAATTCTCACTGAGGCAACATGCATATCCAGTAAATGGAGAGCATCCGAAGGATAAGAAAAAATATACTGTGCAAACATTAATAATAAGAGAGGTTATAACTAAATTATATCATTTAAGACAAAAATATTGTAAAAGACAAAGAAGGAAGTTTCATAATGATAAAGGGTCTAAATATCAGGAAAATATAACAACTATAAATCTTTACGGAACTAATAACAGAGCCTCAGATACATGATTGCTGGTGGGAATGGTAAGTGGTGTAGCCGCATTGGAAAACAGTTTGTTAGTTTCTTAAACATTAAATATGAACTCAACATATGACCCAGCAATTCTGCTCATAGGAATCTACCCAAGAGAAATGAGAGCATATGTCCACATAAAGACATGTATGCACTTGTTCACAGCTGCTTTATTCAGAATAACCAAAAGCTGGAAAAATCCTAAATACATTCATCAATTGGTATATAGGTAAACAAAATTTAGTATATTCATTCAATGAAAGACTATTTGAAAATAGAAAGTAACAAACTGCTTATATACCACACCATGTGTTAACCTCAAAAATATTAAGCTGAGTGAAAGATTCAGATGTAAAAAATTACATATTGTATGATTCTGTTTGTTTGAAATGTCCAGAAAAAGTGCATCTGTAGAGACAGAAAGTAGATTAGTATTTGGTTAGAGCTGAAGATGGAAATAGAGATTGACTATAAATGGGCTAGAGGGAACTTTCAGGGGAAGACAGAAGTGTTCTAAAACTGCATTGCAGTGATGATTGCACAGTTTTATAAATATACTAAAAACTATTGAATTGTACACTTATGGTCAGTCAACTTTATAGTAAATGAGTCACGCCCCAATAAAGCTACTTCTTTTTTAGAGCATGTGCCCCCATAAGACATTACAGATGGTGATGGCTGGGGGTCAGAGGCTGTGGAGAGCCAGCCTGCACTGTTTCTTAGGATTTGCTTGCTGCAGTCTAGTGTCTGGCCTCTCTATACTACCATACGGTGCAAGGCATTTCAGCCTGCTTCCCTCCCCCAGGCCTTCCCTTCACTTGCCCTACTCTGAGCTGGTGCTGGCCAAAGCTAGAAGTACAGGACAGGGCATCATCCCAGCCTGGCAGGCACTGGAGTTGGGTCTCCTCAGCCCTGGGATGCCTAGTAGAGGTCAGATATGACCATAGTTCTGCTGAAATGCTGCCCCCTCTACGAGCTGGTGCTGTCAACAAGACTGGTTGGGTCTCTGAGTAGAGCTTTCCCTGTGGACATGTCTTCCGTTGGGCTAGCCTGCATATCTGCCTCTGGAAAGCCTGCCTTTACTCCACTGCATCCAGAACCCTGAAGAGACCAGGCCTGCTCCCACATACATGGAAATGGGCGACTTGCTGACTTCCATTTATCTTCCTGATTAGAATCTCATGCCAGTTTGCCTAGATGCAGCCCAGATTCCTTGTCATGATACCTCACTAGTGACCAGGCTATCCTTTGCCTTGAACTATCTTTGGCTTTTGTGCTCTGTCTCTGTAGCCCAGGCAGATCCTCCCATCCCTGTCCTGCCAGGGGGCTCCCAGATCCCGGCTCACTCATCTGTGCTGTGTCAGTGGGCAACTGGGTCCCTGGAGTCTCAAGACAAATGTCCTTCTCTGTCCTCAGACCACTTCCTCCTGAGGAAGAATGGGCAGAGAGCACAGGACCAGGGCAAGGTGCCAGGAATGGAGACACTTAGCAGGGGAGGGACTCTCATGAAGAGGCCACATGCTGGCACTGAGCCTGCAGTCACTGAATGGGGACCTTGTCATGCAACTGGGCAGAATCCGGAGGCTCTGGAGAATCCTATGTCTTCTTGAGAGAACTTCAAACAGAAGGAAATAAGTCTCATCTTGAATTTGTGTCATCCATGAAGTGGGAAGTTGCCCTGACCTTCAAGGGTGGGATACTGTTTTTCTCCCACGGCAAAGTGCTATTGTGGAGCAGAAAGCCAGACTCAAGCAGGCCTCTCAGGGTCCTGAGAGCTTGGAGACAGGCCCTCCTGAGAGAAAACAGCTTTAAGATCAGCTCAACTGCATGGCATTTCTCCAAATGAAATGCCACCAGTTGCATGTGTGTATGATGGGCTCCCACACCATGACACGTCTCTTTAGGGAATTCAGATGCCTTCCTTCCTGTAGGTCATGTACAAAAAAGCTGTCAAGAGAATGGGCGAGGGCACAGGAAAGGCAATTCCCAGCTAGTGCATTTCCTGACCTTTTATTGGACCTCTTCTTATGAGTTTGAGATAAAGTATTTGCAAGTGGGAGAAATTAAACTAGACATTATATTACCTGTGACAGTAGCAGTTACAACTGAAATTATCCAAACTTTCTTCATTTTTTTCTGGTACATACACTTTCTCAAGGATAAACAGGGGCAGAGACTATTTATATGTTGAATAAATTATAGGCACAGTTTTACTCTGGTTTATGAGCTTAGTTTAAACTAAAGCATTTGTGCAGTCTTTCAGAACCATCAAAGATTTTTAAATGTACCCCAACAATCAAAATATGGGATTTAATTAGTACTGATTTGTGCAGGATATTAGAGTGAAGACAGACTTACGATTTCAAAAAGAATTTGAAGATATGTGCTCTGAACTTAGATATGTAACTACTCGCTTTATTTGTATAATAGTGAATAATATTAGTGTTACAAACATTTATTCCTTCTGTGAAAGGCATCTGCTATGATGGTTCAAGGCTCTGGGGCCAGGCTGCCTGGAGTTCGAATGCAGGCTCTGCCACTGTGTGCCTTTGAGTAGTTCTTCAATTTCTCTGGTAAGATGCGGGCAATGATAGCCCTAGTGCATAGCGTTGTTGGAAGGATTAAATGAGTCAGTCTCTGGTAAATGGTGAGATCTATGCAAATGGTTCTGTTATTATTCAGTCAGTACTTATGAGTGAGTCTATATATAGGACAGCTTATACGGCCCATAAAGCAAGGATGAAATAACACAAAGCCCATGCCTTTGAAGTCTGCATCAAATAGGAGACCCAAAGAGGCAAAATTGTGGCAGTACCCTTGGGATGCCCACAGAGCTGTTGTGGGCACCCAGAGGAGGTGTTCCTAAACCCGTCTCAGGCGTCTGTGGGTGGTAGGGCAGGCTTACAGGCGGTGAATGTGGGCCAAGTCCTGAAGGATGAGTAAGCGTGTTCTAGTCGAAGAGGACTGGGGAGGGAAGACGCAGAGATAGGAAAGAAGCATAGCAGGTAAAAGGCTGGGGGCTGGAGGAATTTGGTTCATGGGCGTGAGGAGCCCTGGAGATTCAGGGCAGTGTGAGGGTAATCTCACTTTAAGTTATGAGAACGAGATGTGGCTGGACTGCGAGTTTTAGTTATCATGTGTTCTTTGGTAGGATCAGCCCATTTGTGCTTTCTCATTTATATTTTTCTACTCCCCAACAGTAAGCTCAAAAGTAGAGGCAGATTTCCACAAGACTGGCCCACCCTTGTCCACCTCCATTTTCCAGCTGGCATCGCTTATTCCAGAATTTCCAACAACAGAAATGTGCTCCCTTCCACCTCTGCCCACTCTTGGGCCAGACTGGCCCTTGGTCTTGGGCCCCAGCCATAGCTCCTGCCCCGAAGACCCCAGATCTTGGGTTGATTTCTTCTCCTCCCACCAGGGCAGGGGTTAGAGAAGCTGTAGGGGGCCCAGGAGCTCCCCACTCTGAACTTAGTACAAACTTAAAATTCAGTGGTGTGCTGATACTGCCTTCCAGTACCTTCTCTTTAGGGAGCTGATTTAAGCATGGAGCAGGCATTGTGGATCTGACTTGATTTCCATTCTTCCTATACTAGTTTTCTTGTTCTCTGTTATCTGGTTGGTGACCACAGTCCTTCCTTCCGGGCGGAGGAGGCTGGCTGACTTACATCAGATCCCACGTCTCCTGCCCAGACCTCTAAGGCTTAGTTCTTACCTCTGGGTCAGAGACTGGGGATATTAAGTACTTTCCACAGTGCCTTGCACTGGATAGAGGCAAACAGGTATTATCAACTTCAGCTTCTGCATAATGTGGTTGCTCACAATTTGGTCAGCACCTGGCAAGACCAAGGGTGCCTCCTTTATTTGGTGTCTCAGGGCAGCCGTTCATTGCTCAGGATGCATCCTCTCCCTCCTTCCCAGCCTGCTCTGTCCTGCGCTGGTTCTTGTACTGGTGTGTCTGTGCCAGTGGGAGGGCATTCTGTACTATCTTGAGCAGAAAAACCTTCTGATCAAGATTTAAGTTGAAACTTGCAGCCTTCCCCTCAGGGCCAAGACATTCCACTGTGAGATGCCTGGGTACCAACACTGTTCTCCCTGGGAAGCACCATGAAATGCCCTGCTCACATTGTACCCACATGATGGATTTTGGGGTTAGTGCTATTAAGCCATTTCATGCTCCATCTAATTAAGGCTAAACTATCTCATCTAACCCTGGTAATAATCCTGTGAGATAGATAGCAAGGTTATGTCTCCCCTTTTTATAGGCTGTGAGATGAGGCTCAGGGAAATGAGTGACTTGCCCGGTGTCATCTCTCTGCCACCGGTCCAGTGCCCAGTCACTAAATCTGGCCACTGTGTGCCATGAAGCAGAGGTGCCCAGGCTGTATAGCACAGAGGCTCCTGTGAGAAACAGCCAGGCTGGAACATTATACATGCTCCATGCATGTTTCTCCTGCTCCACTCTGGAGCTAGAAAGAAAGTTCTGCTACCCACAAACAGCACTTCCTTCCAGTCACGTAGCTCTCCAATGTAATCACTGCTTCCAGCCTGTTTCCTATCTCCTTTGATTTGACTGGCCCCAACAATACTCACTCCCTGTGTCAGAGACAAAATACCATCCTGTTCCAACCGAGATATAGAATAACTTTCTCATAAGTGAATCATAAACTGGGCTCTCTTAGTCAAAAAATTTTACCGGCCTTGCTGGCTCAATGAGAGACATAAGATTCTGAGGGAAACAATGTCTATTGCATGTCATCGTGGTAACTAACTGTTGAAACATGAGTTAGAACTATATTTAGTTTAGTGCAGTTTGGAAAGGAAACAGTGGTGACAAAGCAGACCTTTTCCAGTTTACTAAGCCCTGGGCATGACAGCCTAAGTTCACAGCAGTGATGTCCCACAGCTTTCCTTTTTATTAAAGAGCTAAAGAATTATAGCCAAGAAAAGAGAAGAATAAGGGCAACTGTTATGTATTCTGCCGGGTGTGAGGTGCAGCTGGGGAGGAAGATCCAACTCAGAGATGATAGACAAAAAGAAAATATCAAATGATTTTGGCAAACAAGAAAAAATTATTGTGTTTAACAAAAAGCCAAAATTCGAAGGGAATTGTGGGAAATGTCTGAAATAAACATGTCACACTGTGCATGCAAATGTGAATGGTGCATGCAAATCTATAAGAAAAACCTCAAGATTCTAATAAATAAGTGCAAAAGATGTACATACATCATTCACAAATGAGGATACACAATAGACAAACCAGTGAGTACTCCTCCTCACTAGCAATCAGAGAAATGCAAGGAAAAGGGGAATCATATTTTTCTTCATTAAGTGAGTAATTTGTTAAGCTGATAAACCTGGTTTTAAAGAAATGAAAACAACAACAACAACAAAAAGAGGATGAAAACTTTATCTGTTGACAGAGTGGTTGTAAAGTAGTACCAACTTGCCACAAAGTATTTTGACAGCAGCTATTAATTAAAGTTGAAAATGGTCTGTGAACTGGTAAGTCCAGCTCCAAGAATCCAACCTAAAAACAAAACTCTTAAGAATGGAAGTTATGTATAAATACATTTTTATAGTGTTGTTATTTCTATGCCAAACTCGGAAACAAATTAGATGTTTAGGAGTCATGGAGTGATTAAGTTACATGTGGCATATCTTCTCACTGGAATAGGATGAGGATGTAACAGTAAGAGAGATGTACCTTAAATAAAAAGAAGGGTGCAAAATTGAAATACAATATGATAAAAATAATCATGTATAAAAACCTAGGAAGAGTTGAAAACTTCTACCTACCCACAAACCTGAATGTGGATGTCTATGGCAGCTCTATTTTTTTTTTAAATATTTTATTTATTTATTTTCAGAGAGAGGAGAAGGGAGGGAGAAAGAGCAATGTACGGTTGCCTCTCACATGGCCCTCACTGGGGACCTGGCCCGCAACCCAGGCATGTGCCCCGACTGGGAATCGAACTGGGACCCTCTGGTTCCCAGCCCGCGCTCAATCCACTGAGCTACACCAGCCGGGCAGCAGCTCTATTTTTAATTGACAAAACTTGGAAGCATACAAGACGTCCTTCAGTAGGTGAATGGACAAATAAACCCTGGTACATCCAGATAATAGAATATTCTTCAGCACTAAAAAGAAGTGGGCTAACAAGCCATGAAAAGATATGGGGGAAATTTAAATCGATGTTACTAAGTGGAAGAAGCCAATCTGAAAGGGCTGTAATCTGTATGACTACAAACATATGACATTCTGGAAAAGGCAGAACTATGGAGCAAGTAAATAGATGAGTGTTGGCAGGAGTTGAGGGGTGGAGGGACAAACAGGTGGAGCACAGAGGATTTTTGTGGCAGTGAAACTAGTCTGTATAACACTACAATAGTGGACACATTATACTGTATTTGTCTAAACTCATACAATGTACAACACCAAGAATCAACCCTAAGGTAAATTATGTACTTTGGGTGATAATGGTCTGTCAGTGTAGTTGTAACAAATGTACCACTCTGGTGAAGGATATTGATAATGGGGGATGTTGTACATCTGCGGGAGGTTACATGGGACCTTCTCCTCAATTTTGCTGTGAACCAAAAACTTCTCTAAAGAATGAAGTCTATTAAGGAAAGTACAAGAGGAAGAAGACTGGAAATGAAGGTTTGTATTACGTATTTATGAAGGTTGTATTTTGGTTATGACAGACTTATTTTCTTCCATCTCCATGCCTGTAATTACCATTTTAAAACATGAACATGAATTAATTTATAACTTAAAGTGGAAAGAAAAAAGTAAACATTTTAGGAGTTTAAAAAGCTACAAAATGAAGCTTTACATGTGGTTTTATATTTAAGAAATTCTGAGAGTTTCCAATCCCTTGTTTTCTCTTAGCAATCAGAGCTTTGTAAACATACATTCTTTTTTGGCTACTGTGAATGTACATAATTGACCATATACACTAAGGCTATGGCCAGTTAGAATTTTTGCTTCCAGTAAAAATAAGCCATCTTTGGGGAAGCTCAGTGTGAACTGTATTCTTGGAATTTTTCTCACAATGTGTGTGATTCAATCTTTGTTTATGTTTAAAATTTTAGGACTACATTAGAATGGCATATTTTCTTTTATTAAATATATTTAGATATCTAAGTATCTAAATATTCTATCTATTTGTGTTTAATTTATTGGTTTTCAAAGATTATACAATCAGGTGGTTTAAAAATTAAAATTAAGAAGCTAAATAATCTAAAATATATACAGTGACTACCCTCCCTATCCAGTTTCCCATCTGTCTAGCTCCTAAGCACCCCCATTCTAAGGAACCACTGTTTTTAAATTCTTATGGATACTTCCAGAGTTTCTTTATTCATGTGTATGGAAATACTAATAAGTAGATATTTTTTCTTATTTTCCCCTATTTTTATTCAAAAAGTATCACATTTTACATTTTCAAACACCTAGATTTTTCACTTAACAATGTATCTTTTCTTATCAGTACACAAATAGATTCTTCATTCCTTTTTACAGCTACAGAGGATTCTACGTGTAGATTTGTGGATTCATCATAATTTCCTTAACCAGTCCCCTGCTGATAGACAGCTGGGTTGTTTCCAATCTAGTGCTATTAGCAACAGCACTGTGATGACTCACGCACACATTTTCATACATGTGCAAGAATATCCACAGGATAAATTCCTGGAAATGAAATTGCCAGGTCAAAAAGGATAAGCCTCTGTAATTCTGATTGCCCAAGTTACTCTGATTTCCGTGTTTTTCTCCCTCAGGAAAGGTTTATATTCATACTGGCAATACGTCTAAGTGCCTGATTGCCCACACATTTGCTAAAAGAGTGCTTTGCCTTAAACTTGGTGGCTACTATTCTGATATTCTTCATATAATCACTAGATGGAGAAAAGAAGTACAGTATGTTTTAACTTGGAGTCCTTTCATGAAAAGTTTTAGCATGTTTTCATAGGTAAGAGCCTTTCCTCTTATGTGAAAACTGTCTATCACCTTCATACATTTTGATTACTAGGCAGGCAGTCATATTCTTATGTATTTCTAGAAATTCTTTATGTATTAGGAAGAGAACCTCTCTTGGTAACTACCTCCCTATTGGAAAATGTGCCCAAAGACAAGAGATTCTAAAAGGGCCTTTCCTCTGAGTTACTGGAGCCAATAGGATACATTTAAAGAAGACTCATGGCCATTCAGGGAAGTATGTGGACTCCACTCCATGGGTGATGTCAAGAACAGGTTTCATCCATTCTGTTGCAAATGGTATAAGCCCCTTCTTCCTCTCTGCTGTGTAGAATTCCGTTGTGTAGATGTACCATAGTTTCTTGATCCACTCGTTTGTAGATGGGCACTTAGGTTGTTTCCAGCACTTGGCTATTGTGAATTGTGCTGCTATGAACA
>PVJI01009910.1:0-62923 GCA_004026765.1 Micronycteris hirsuta | reverse complement strand
GTGGCAGCAGTGCGCAGTCTCCTGTGCTCTCCCCGGCTTTCCGGAAGTAGAAGGCCTGAGGCCTGTGATAGGGGCAGTGAGGACTTGCCTGAAGTGCTGGGATGTGATTTTAGCAGTTTCAGTGTGGAGGGAGGTCCCGGGTAGGAGTAGCGATGGAGTTGCAAATCTCGCTGTAAAAGAATGTCTTCTGCAAAAGAATAAAAGTACTGTGGCTAGAAACACAGACAGGTAGGGTGAGGTTTTTGTTTGGGATTTTTTTTTTTTTTGGCTCAAACTTACCTCATTTTTTTACGATTTATATCAAACTATATTGTTTGCAACTACATTATGCATTGTTCCTGAGATGCTGTATTAAATAATTTCCAAGAGGGTAGGAATTTTTTTTTTAAATCTGCGTCCCCTATATTTACAGGTACTGGCCCAAGCCAAGTCACAGAAAATGTGCCAGAAACACTGCGTCGCGCATTTATGGTAAATCAGAGAGGCAGTCCACGGCCATCCCCACTTCCTATACACAATGCGCGGCCTCATGGCCAAGTGCTTTCCTAGCAATCCAGGGCAGGCACCATAGCCAGGGACTTAGTATGTGTACATGTCTAATTGGAGTTCAGTATTTGAGAGTACTCGCAAATTTGCCCCAGGGTAGCCTTCCCTTGGTCACCCAGACTTGGCACAGCTACCCTAGTCTGCAGGGCTCCTTCTGTCCTCCCTCTGCCACATGAGAGGGAAAAACTATGGGCACCTCTCCTAGATAAGAAGCAATCTCATGTTGTTCATTCATAGACAGGTCAGAACCCCCTCTTACATTCATTTACCCAATGTCACTGCTGAGACAGGGGAGTGGAGTGGATGGTGACTGATGAACTTGACAGTCTCAATTCAGAACCCTAGAAGCCCATGGCCGCCTGTTTTCTTCCATGTATGTCACTCTGCCTCTGGTCCCATGGAGATCCTGATGTCTCCAGTTGTCGTTTCTATGTTGATGATAATCCTCCAAGTTTATCCCCAGCTCATGCTGAACTCCAGTCATGCATCTACCTACTTCTTGAACATCTGTCTCTGTTTAAAGGTCTTCCAGGCACCAAACTCAGTGTGTCCAGACTCATCATCTCCTACCACTTCCCACTCTGACACCTGTGGGAAAGGCTTTACCAACACGCAGTAACGAAACCCAGTCTGCTTTTCACTCCTCGCCTCTTCCCTCTCTCTCACTTTCACCTGAAGTCGGTCACCAAGTCCTATGTATTCTGGCCCATGTACCTCTGGAATCCACCCGTTTCTCCCCTCTCCCACTGCCACCATCCATGTGCAAACCATCATATCTTTTACTTGAAAACTGCAATAGCTTCTTAACTAGACCCTCTCTAGTTTTTCCCACTTTCAACCCATGCTCAATAATGTGCTCCCAGCAAGCTTACAAAATACAAACCTGATCACATCCTATTCCTAATTAGCCATTACTAAAATATTCGTATACCCCGAACTCTTTAATGGGACTCTCTGCCCTACCATGACCTAGCTGTGGACAGTCATGCTAAACATCCGTCAGCTCCCCAAATCGGCTTCAAGACTTTCACTCAGCTTTGCTCTCCACATGAAACCCCTCCTCCCTGCTTCTCCTATCCACCACCACACACTCAAACACACCACTCACCTCCCCGCCCACCCCCGCAGCTACCGCCCACCGCCTTTGTAGTTCACCCGTAAACTTCAGTCCCTCAGGGACACCTACTTCAGCTGCCCACACTAGGGTCATTATTACTAGCACAGTGATTCTCAAAATGTGTTTCCTGGACCAAGAACATCAGCATCTCCTGGGCACTTGTTGGAGAAATGCAGATTTTGGCCTCTCCCCACCCCAGACCCATGAATCAGAAATTCGGAGGGTGGAGCCCAGCAATTTGTGCTTAAGAAGCTAAGTGATTGCGATGCCCTCCACATGTGGAGGACCAGGTGTTCCTATAGCAATGTGCACGTAAGCCCTCCCTCCTCTCCTGCTCCTTTCTCCACCTGGATTGCCTAATTTGAATTACCTGGGACGTTTCTAGGCCACTACAAAGCCTCAGTTTTATCCCCAGAGGTTTAGATTTTACTATCCTTGAGTGATTTTCTTGTGCGTCCATGCTGAGAAGCTCTGCCGCATCAGGACACATCACTGTAAAGGCTCATTGAACTGTCTGCCCCTCATCCACAGTCTCTGAGCTCGAGCAGGTGGAGCAGCCAGGCTTGCTCCAGCGCACCTCTGGTGCTGAGCATGGTGCCTGGGTCCTGGTGACCCAGTCAATGCTGCAGAAGCAACGTTTAAGTGTGAATGCCTCATACCCAAGCTTTCCCATTGTTAATCTTTCTTTCACATATTTTCTTCAAAATTTTTTTTCTTTCTCAGTTCTGGGTAGATGCAGAATTTCAGAAAACAGTCTCTTCATGGACTGTCAGTCACGTCCCTTAGATTTCCCAACAGGGAAGCTTGAATGATGATCAAAGGTCAGTTCCATACAAACGGGCGAGAATCAGCTTTCTGCCATAGACTTTTTCAGTTTCTTAAAAGCAAGTGAAAATTAGATAGCTTTTTTCTTTGGTGTTCAGAACTTTTGAATTAAAAAGAAAGATATTTATGAAGAAGCAGTGCCCGTGGCTATTTCTATAGAGCCACTTGCCAGGGGGACTAGTCCTAACTCAGCCCATATCAAATGGAAACCACAGTGATTTTTGTAGATGGTATCATGTGCACTTACGTTTAAACTGTATTTAAAACCTGAAAAGCACGGGTAGGTGGCCACCTGTGTGAGCTGTAATTATTTTCATCTTCCTCTGGCACTGGGATTGCAAATGTTGACCCTGAATCTACTGGCAAAGTTTTGGGGGGAAAAAACTGTACCAAGTCAACATATTTTTCAGTCCATCTTGAAAACCTTCAAAAGTATTTGAATAGGAACAAGCTGTCCTTCCACCAGAACTGAGGATGACTATAAAACAGCAATTTTTTTGAACCGTTATAACAATCCTGAAGAAAAAAAAAATCTCTTTGTGTTTTTAAATGGTTGTTCTTTCAGATGAAATATGCATGATGCCCCAAGGAGCTCTCTCACTTCACTCTTTTTCTTGTCACCTGTGAAGGGTGGGGAAAAAAAAGAAAAAAAGAAAAAAAAAATGATTCTTGAAACTTTAACATCCTGAATTACCCGTGTTGTCAACTCTAATTTGGGAGAACAATTGCTTTTGTGCCTTATCTTTGCATATTCTAGAAGAATGCTCCCGTATACTATTTGTGTGTTGAAAACAAAACACAGACCAATAAAAAAGAAGTCTTATACTATCTATTAAAAAGAGTGTAGGTGCACCCTGGCTGGTGTACCTCAGTGGATTGAGCGCGGGCTGGGAACCAAAGGGTCCCAGTTCGATTCCCAGTCAGGGCACATGCCTGGGTTGCAGGCCAGGTCCCCAGTGAGGGTCATGTGAGAGGCAACCATACATTGCTGTTTCTCTTTCTCCCTCCCTTTCTCCCTCCCTTTTCCCTCCCTCCCTTCTCCTCTCTCTCTAAAAAAAAAAAGACCGTAGGTGCAGATTTTAATGCTGTCCCAGAATTATTTAAATGTATACACCTTAAGAAACTAAGCATAACCAGTTGATTTTTCCCCGTGACTGATTCTCTGGTAAGCTCTCTGTGTCTCCAGGGCAGGGCCCTCAGAGAGCGTCGGCATCAGCCAAGGCTCGGAGGCTTTGCTGGCTGTGGCTGAGCCCAGCAGGGAAGAACTACGGCTCTAACCATCTGTTTAGGGCATGTGTTCAAAATCCCTCCCAAGCAATCCATACAATATTTTTCTTCTCAGCATTATGGTATAAACTATTCATTTTACAATGTATCATGTGGGCCATTATTGTGAACAATCTAAATGCTGTGTGACCAACACTGACTTGGGCTGGTCGTCAGAGGCCAAGGTTCTCGTTCGGCCTTGATCATGACCGGCTGGTTATTGTGAACAAAATAATTAATCGCCCTGAAGCGCAACATCCTCATTTGTAAAACTAAGTTAGACTGAATACTCTCCGAAATTTCTTTTTCCGATTCATCTTTCAAAGATACCATGAACTTGACCTTGCATCAGATAAATTAAACAATAGTGCACACATAGCATAGCTATTTACTCACAGGGAATATTACCATTAAAACAAGTTAAGAAAAGGGTTATAAATATGTGAAGCTTTCCTCTTTCTTCGTGTCTTTCTTTTAAATAATATACCAACTGGGAAGAAGCAACCAGGATAAAAGCAAAGGAGAAAACCACCCCCCAATTCTACCATTCCTACACACCATTATATAAACACATTTTATAACTCTGCATAACCTAAGCACCCACCCCAAAAGATCCCAACTTAACATTTACTTTTTCTAAATATACATTGTCCCTGCCCAGTCACATGGCCTTCTCCATAACGTATACAGAATACCCGGAGAATTCGAATTCACAAGCTGGAAGAGATCTTAGAGATCACTGTTTTAAAGATGAGGAAATCAGTAATTTGCCTTATCTGCAGCTATATTATAAACACCTGCATTGGAGTTTGAGGCTTGCCCAGCTGAACTTAAAAGAGTAAACAGAGAAGCAAGACATTACAGGTGACTTACATGTGTACCTCCAGTGGAGAGGGGTGGGATCCCGTTCTATTTCCAATGAAATATATTTTCAGAGAAACAATATTGCTGGAAAGTAGATGAGTCTGAAAGGGGCCAGTGGGTAGATCCCAGCGTACAAGCCATTGTCACTGTGGTCTGAAAGTTTGGCATAGGTGTTTCCAAACAAGCGCTACCCACAGAGCAGCCCCTGAGGCATTTCAGGACCTTTTATTGTAGTTCACTTCCAGTGAGAGGTCTGAGCTTTTCCCATGAGGGGAATTAGAATCACAGGGACTCCCAGGGGCCCAGGGTGAGGAGGTGTCATGCTGACAAATGCCAGTGGCTGGGCTGCTGCTAACGGGACTTCGTCCTGACCAAGATCCCTGGTTTTCATTGCCTTGAGTCCAGGAAGGACAGCCAGAGCTGGAAGCCCAATGAAGTTAGAAGGGTTTAGTTTAGGTGCCGGTGAAAGCTTCACTCTTAATCTACAACCCATTGAGGCAAAGACACGAAGCATTTACCGTATTTTGCTGTATAATGCACGCGTGTTTGTCCAAATTTTTGAGGGAAAAATGAGGATGCACATTATACATGGGTGGTACTAATTCTATAGCTATATAAATGTTTTTAATTCTTTTATTTATGCTTACACATTAAAAGTGTAACTCTAGAAAGCAATAACAATATCAGTATGCAAAATAATACTGTGGAATACGATAATCGGTTTTGTTTCTAAATAGAAATAAATAAATATTTGAATTAAAAATTTAAAATGAAAGACCTTTTTCCCTGAAAGTTTATGCCAAAAACATGGTCGCATATTATACATGGGAGCATATTATATAAGGCAAAATATGGTAAATCACTCAGCTAGCAACAACAATAACAATTTACATTCTTACAGCATTATGTGTCAAGAACTATTAATTCACTTAATCCATACTAAAAACCCTACAAGGTAAATACTAGATTAGCTCAATTTTTAAGAGATGTATCAGTTGTCTTTTGCTGTATAACAAACATGCTAATAATTTTTACATTGATACTATGTTTAGATGATACTATTTTGGCTATATTGGGGAAAAAGTGGTGGCTTCAGTAACAAAATATAACATTTGACTACATTCTGACTAAAATGTCTGTAACCCTGAATCTTATGCATGTCTGTACCCAGGAACATGTGGGAGGGGCGCACACTTATAAAGACAATCTCACACATCTACTTATTACTTTACCTTGTTAAAAGGATTTTAAATTCTGATTCCTTCACTCAATATGTTCACTATCCTTCCTTAAAGATTTAACTACAAGGAATGTCAAAGTAAATGTAAAAAATCTATGTCGTATCTGATAGTCATAGCAGGTACTCGATACCAGTAGAGAAATATGAGGTATCATAGTGATAGGTGGGAGACTTTCTTCATATACAATGTTAACAAAACCTTTAGAACCTTCAGGAAGCAATTAAGCAATTCAGGGTTAGAAATCTTAGTCACAAAATTTTACAGGCAGTGGTGTCTAATCGGCAGCCCGTGGGCCTCATGCGGCCCAACACAAAGTCATAAATTTACTTAAAACATTATGAGATTGTTTTGTGATTACGCATTGTGATGTATTCAATGTGTGGCCCAGAAACATGCAAAGGTTGGACACCCCTGTTTCATTTATACAGCAATATATTCCTTACTTACAAAATTTAGCAGGCAGGCGTGGTCTTTCGAAGGAGTCATGGAGAAAAGCATCACCAGATCTATAGATAACAGCGTGGTGATAACATTCTCTCTCTGATTTTTATTTCAAAGGCGTCCTTGAATGGCCGTTTTGGACGAAACTGGTAGTGGTGGCCATCGGCTTCACAGGCGGCCTCGTCTTCATGTACGTTCAGTGTAAAGCCTACGTCCAGCTGTGGCGCAGGCTGAAGGCCTACAACCGAGTGATCTTCGTGCAGAATTGCCCGGACACTGCCAAAAAACAGGAGAAGAGCTGCTCGTGTGCCGTGAACGCGGACCTCAAGGATGCCGTGGTCGTGCCCGTGTTACAGACGGGGCCGAGCTCACTGCCCTCCGCAGAGGGCAGCCCCCCAGAAGTCATCCCGGTGTGACGGAGTCGGGGAGCCCCTTCTCGGAAGGGTCTCTTTCCAGCCCTCAGCCACTACAAGTGACAGAAACGATCCTGAATTACTCGCTCTCCTGATCTTCTCCCTGTTCTCCTACTGACTCCGTTTTTCTGACTTCGCTCAAAAAGGAGGAAAAGACACCAGATGACCAGGATCCCATGAAGCAGAGTCTAAAGTGTGGTATGTGAAAGAGAAACATTGGGTGAAGAGGAATTTCTAGAACAAGGGAAGACCGCCAGAGCAAGGAACACTTTTAGGCAATGTTCGTCGTCAGACTACAGGGACACCCGAGCCTTCGCAGCCGCGGGGGAAAGGCTCCGAGGACAGACTTGCATTGCAATGTGTATTTCTTCTAAGGCCTCCGAATGTTAACTGTCTCATCTGGAAGTAACAAACGTGGTTGGCTTTAAGCTTGAAATTGTCCACACAATCCCTAAGGCCCCTCAGAAGCACAGCTGGGGGATGCAGCCTGTGATAGCCACACTCTGACAGATGACAGATTTTGATGGCAAGAGTGCAGTCTGTTTTTTTCGAGAGATGCATGGTTTTAAAAAAGATGCAGTACACATTGGAGATACTAATACTTGGAATTATACTTAAATCATGAATGAAAGATTTTCAGAGATGTCTGTGGGTTTAATTGGCTCTGTTAATTAATAGAAGTTGAAATCAATATCAGGTTCCATATTTTATCCAGACCCTCTGAAACAGTGTTGTCTCACAGAACTCTACCGTAAGCTACAAATGCAGGCCAAATATGTAAATTTTAAATTTCCTAATGGCGGCTTTAGAAAATTTTAAAATAAAAAGGTAAAATTAATTTTAATAATGTATTGTATTTAACACTATATATCCAAGTTATTTCAACATGTCATCCATATTAAAAATGATTGAGATAATTTACATCTTTTCTTACGAACCAAGTCTTCAAAATCCGATCTGCATTTGACCCTTACAGCGAGCGTATCTCAGTTTGCATCGAGCCCATTGGCTAACATGGCCCCACATGGGAGGCAGAGCCTCTGATTCATTAAACAGTTGAATGTTTCAAAACAGCAGCTTAATTCATTCTTTTCCTCAAAGTCTCACAAATGTTATAATTTTACAAAGCACTCAATTAATCAAATTAAACAGCCTGGTTGAAGTTAGGTAAAGTCATTAAAGAGTGAACAAAAGTAGAAAAAGATAAAGCAATCTGCCTGTGGCAATGTTCTGAAAGGAACGTGTTTGCCACGAAGAAACGCTTATGATAGGGAAAATAAAGGTTACATATTTTGTTATTGTCAAATGTGTAAGGCTTTTTAAAAAACATCCATATAAGGTATCAACTTGACAGATGAGTAGTTTAGCATTTAAACTCTATTTGTAAAAGTTGACAGTATTTCCCTTGCTCAGCTGGGAAGCAAAAACATTCAACAGATTCTGTGATAAGTAATAAATTGAGTTGTTTAGGTTTGACAGTTCAGTTGATTATGGTGTTCTCTGCATATTCATGTAAAACTGAAGCGTGAAAGCTACTGCAGTGAGCTAGATTAACGACTGTAGATATAGTGGCCTGTCAAAGAGATGTTCTACATTTTAAAAAGGTGACTTATTTTTGTTAGTTGTCATATTTATTATTGTGAGAAGGCAGCCTTGATGGCCATGAGAACCAAAGCACGGGCGTGGCCGTGCGCAAGTCCGGGTACCGCAGCGATGCACTTTGTGACTGTCCGTGAGCTTGCTCTTCAGATCCCGTAGGAGGGGGGGGAGGCGGGGAGATAGCCCTGGAGTGAGAGAGATGACATGGGTATCAGTGCCGACACTGAGCCCAAACAGTCCCGATTCCCAGAAATGAAGAAAAGGGAAACACTGTCCACTCTGAGTGTGCGGCGCGTGTGTGTATTCGTGTCTGTATATGCCTGTTTTCGGTCAGGGAACAAAAGGTTTTTGACTCATCTTTCTTAAAACTTCTCATAGGGATGTGGAATAAAGGCACAGGGATAATGAAGTGGAAGTAACTAAACAGGACCAAAAGTTCCATACAAATAAGGACATAAGGGATGCAATAAAAATTATGAAATTTAAACAAACTAAACTCTGGGGCCCATTGCCCAAAGGATTAACCTTGATTCAGTGTAACTGTGGATTTTTCTAAGCTTTTTACTAATTCATTTTTCCTGTGGTTTAGCAATGGCAATATGCTGTTCACAAATATTCCAGGGGGCGGAAATCTAGTCACCAGCCCACAAAGAAACAATTTCTCTTGTTTGCTCTGGAAGGAAAAGGATTATCACCACAATGCCAATTAAATACTGTGCAAACCTGAGCAAGATAGGTGGGTGCGCAGCTCACTCCACAGTGGGAAGAGGATTGGCCCAAATAAGGCCGCCTGTATGAAGGGCTACCCTTAACACTAAGAAAACATTGCTAAAATGAAAAGTCAAGATGAGCATCATTGTATGAATGTTAAAAGATGACAGGGTGTTTTAAAACCATACCTAAATTCTCAAAATTAATTTGTAAAGGTTTTGACGTTTTTTTTTTCAATGAGAAAATAATATAGCTCTCTAGCAGGTCAAAATCTACATTTTATTCTGCTATTCTTCTGACCTTTTTAAACCCTGAACTCCTGAATGTAAATCTTTTAAAAACTTTTTTCTGCAATGGCTGTTTATGGCTCCATTTAAATAACTATGTGCACTTAAAATCTAATGCTGATTATTTTCTTCTTATGTTCTGTGTGGCAATGGTACAGTAGCCCTTTCTGTGGAAGGATTTGGCTTTTGTGGACTAAATATGCCCTTCAAAAAGAAAATCTGCTCTCCAGAATGATGATTTCTTTGAAGCATGTTTCCCTGCTCATAAAAAAAAATAAAATGGAATGGAGACAAAGGACTGAAATTGAAGAATGGGCTTACAGTTCTGTTAAAAATGTTGGTTTATAATGATGAATCTGTAGTATTATCAATACCATACATCACAGACATTTATGCTGTTAATTTTTTAAGAACTGTCACTTTTATTGTCTATGATCAAAGTTTAAACTGCAAAGGATTAAAATTCAAGTATCTTTTTTTTATATTGTGTTTTTTTCTTTGTGTTTGTACTTAAGCCCAGAAGGCCATGAAGCTTAAGTACAAACACAAAGAAAACTATAATGAAAAAAACAATCAAAACAAAAAATGATCCCATCAGCCTGGATAGAGCAATGGAGACATTGGGCGAAGACTGGTATACTCAGAGTCCTTCAAAATGCCCCGAGATGAAGTCTCACTCTGAGCTGCTGTTACATGTGATTATGGTTCCAGAGAGATGGCCTCAATGTTCATTTGTTTTGCAAAAGGTCCTTGGGTGCTCCTCAAATAGCTACTCTTGGGTTGGGAAATTAGCTCATTAGAGAGCAATGACATCATTATTGTAACTGTCATGGGTTTGAGATGGGAAGATCGTTCCATTGGCCTGACATAGTTTACCTGTCCTTGCCTTGCCAATGGATATTTTGGGACAAAGTGGAGCTCTTAAAACTTATGATTATCATTATTGTAGTTGTTATATAATAATTGTGTAGGACTTACACTTTAATTAAGAAAGATGAAAACCTTTTTTCTTTCCTTGAGTCAGCCCAAAGGTGCTATTTTACATATCAACACAGTTGAAAGGGTGTCCTGTTATTTTTTGGGCTGCAGTGTTTCCTCACATCTGAAGAAAGCCCACTTTGAAATTGGATCTTGCATTAAAACAAACAAGAACAAATTATTTTAACTGTGTGCAATTTTTGAGATTGAGCGTTTGTACTTTTTTGGTTTTACCTGATTCTCTTGCATTAACAATTTACTGTTTTGTGAATAATGTGTACTAAGGCAAATTAAGGAAAAGAAAATAATTATCTGTGAAAGACTTTGTATATTAAACAAGTGACTCATACCTTTTTTGTGTTTTCTATAGTTTTTGATGAACTTACCAGGATTTCTGCTGATTTGTGTCTGCAGCATTCAAATAGGCTTGAGTTCTTCAGGTTTCACAGTAGTATCGGTTTTTTTTTTAAGCAGGGTGTGAACCTGCTTACAATTATTTTAAGGCCAACACACACTGACTAACCCATGACATTGTAGGAAGAAATAAACAGATGCATTAACAAGAGAAAACTAACAGAAATAATCTATACAGACTTCCCACCCTGTTTACAAAAACTTTAACAATGTAATATAGAGAAGGATTTTCTCATGAATAGGGCTTGGATAAACAAAGGAATATAACAGCATTTTTCTACTCAGATATAACAAAAGAGTGGGTTCAGATAATTTCACAGATAAACTCTAAGAGAAAAAATTTAGAATCTATTTCTAATCTAAGAGGTTCAGTGATTACGGAGGAAAGCGTGCCTCCCCAAAGTCCCAACTTGTAGGCCAGAATCAGGAGCAGGGACTGCCTGGCCCAGGGGGCAGACGAGACTGCAGATTATATGAGCTCATTCTCTGGCCAAATCGGATATCCAAACTCAGTCTTCTCCCATCTCCCAAATTACAACAAACACCCCTCCATCACAAACCATTGTTACTGTGTGCTTGGCTAATACTCCTAAAACAGAGAGCTGTGACAGAGATAACACGAGCAACAGAGTGTGGGCAGAGAGTTTTACTCAGGGTAGTGACAAAGCCAGCAGAGAAAACAGTGAGTGCCGAAGTCCCGGATGAAGAACATCAGGTAAGACTCAGCCAGTAAAGGAACCGTGAGCCCTTGGTAGGGTCACAGTTCATTACTCAGAGACAGCAAAAGAAAGATGAACCAAGGTGCCAGTTCTCCATGAGTCTTGCCCCAAGGAAAGACACAAAAAAACAAAAGGACCAGCTGACAGGTTAAGAGAAGCCAGGCGCTGCAGCCCTGCTGCTGAGATGCACGTGGCATCACCGTTGCTGATTCCACGTGCAGCTCAGCAGTTTACAGCCTGCAGCTGCGCCCTGAGGAGATGGCGAGGAGGGGAAAACTCATCTTCATCAGGACCCAGGAGGCAACGGCAAACTGTGCCACAGGGCCTCCCTGGAAGGTAAGGAGGCAGATATGAAGTGGCCTATGGTAGGTTCTCCCAAGTGTCCCCGGTGGTGTTCCAGGAAGATCACAGGGCATTCTCCTAAAGCTCCGGGCAGCTGTGACCAAACCTGGCTCTACGTGGATACGCCATGGCCATCAGGGCACCGGGGGGCTGTCCCGCTGCAGGAGACAGCGTGGATATTTCAGGAATGGGCAGAAGCCCGGGGTGTCTGGAGTACAGCAAGCCAGGGGCTAGTGGAAACAAGCTGAGGTTGAAGAAACAAGAATCAAATCATTCCAGGCCTCGCTGGTTGTGGTAGGGAACCTGAATTTCATTCAGATTGTGATGGATGGCATTGTAGGTTCGTCATGTGTAACAGATCACCACTCTGGTGGGGGATAATGGGAGAGGCTACATGTGTGAGGGCAGGGGGCATGTGGGTGGGCTCCTGCACCTTTCTCTCAATTTCGATGTGAACCTAAAACTGCTCTTTAGAAATGTTTTTTTTTTTAAAGTAGTTAGAAACAAAATTATACCACGTCAAGTAAATATATCACTGAAAATGTGATGGAATGATATTGTAACAATATTGAACAAAGGAGTAGCACATTTTAATGTGCAGCTTTAACATGAGCAAGTCTGGATGGTGGAGTAAGCGGAGCGAGAACAGTGGTTTGGAGCCAGTTATGAGGCTACTGGTCATGGTGTAGCCAGACATGGCAGTTCAGACAGGGCTGAGAGTGGGGATGGCCCAACATGGACGGATCTGACTTCCTCTTCAGGAAATAGAACCAGAAATAGCCACTAATTAAACTGGACTGGGGGAGGGCATGGGCGGGAAAACAGGAAGAATCAAAAATGACTTAGAACAGAGGTGTCAAACACAAGGCCCGCGGGCCAAATCCAGCCCCCACCTTGTTTTATCTGCCCGGCACCTTGTTTCTACACAGCGGCAGCGCCGAGCTCCTTGCCCCTATTTAAGGAGTAGTTACATTTATACAGTCCTAAAATTACATTCGGCCCTTTGAAGGCAACCCTGAGGCTGATGTGGCCCCTGGTGAAAATGAGTTTGACACCCCTGACTTACGGGCATTTTTCTGGCTTGAAAAATCAGGTGAAAATCTTGGGGGAAGTCAGTGTTCCAGAGAAGGCAATAGGAAGTGGGATCCAGAACACACGTAGGAGTGCTGGCCTTTGAAAGAAGAAAGCTACGACATCCATTAAATCAAAGGAAAGTTTTCTACTTCCTCAATGATATATAAGAAAATTAACAGCTGAACATTGAGGAAGGCAGTATTAAAGTCAAACTAGAAAGTATAAAAATATAATAAAAAAATTATCTCAAAGGTAGAGAATGAGCTTCTTAGGGAAACCAGTAAAATTGCTAAGCAGTATTGAAAATCCACGTGAGATTTATAAACATGAATTGGAAAATGGTCTGTCTGATATTCTCCAGTGAGGTTGAGCTGCTTAGGAACAGGTGTGAAGGTGACATAATTGAGCCTTAATTTGGGTTTTAAAGAGGGATACCGTGCAATCAGGGGCAGAGGATGTGAGGGTGTATCAAGGAAGCTCTGAGTGAGAAAGAATCTGAAGACGAGAAGTAGGTGATGTGTAATGAGACAATACAGAACATCAGCCACAGAGAGGGAGGGGAGAAAGTGAATGGAAAAGGAAATACTCAGTCAAGTTCACAGGAATTTCAGGTGAACAAGGATCTGGGTGGGTGTGAGCACTGAGAAGGCTCTGATGGGAAAAAGAAAATGACCAAGAAACTTCAAGATCATGGTGTTAGAGTTTCTATCCTCAAGGCTAATGGAATGGCTAAAATTACTAAAATAGGAGAGAAGAAAACTGAGCCAAAAGCTAAAGTCTTCAAGCCATGAGCAGAAGGTTCTTCTGGGAGGTAAGACAATAGGGAAAGGGAGACAACGGAACTTCAAAGAACTAAGGGAGAAATTACTGGGAAGTGGCAGTAGAGCAAAGAGGACATCTATCCAACCTCCTGCCCCTGAAGCACAAGGGATAAGAGTACGAAAAAGCTTCTGAGGCAAAGGAGTCCTAAAAAGACATCTATGTTGTCTTTTGATAGGCAAGGAAATGACTAGGGTATTAGGAAGAGGCCACAGATGTCAGAGTTAGTTGCTCTGAGCTTAGAAATATATCACTGGCCTATGTCCATGGGAATTCAGCTCGCTGATTTAGACTAGAGGTTGGCAAACTATGGCAAGCAGGCCAAACCCAGCCTGCAGCCTATTCATCAATGGCACTGAACTAAAAATGCTTTTCTACATTTTTCAAGGGTGGTAAAACAGACACACAAACAAGATTATGCAACAGAAAGTGCATTTGGCCTGAAACACCTAAACTATTTACTACCTGGCTCTTAAAAACAACAAAAAACAAAGTTTGCCAAGCCCTATCTTATACAGAAGTGCCAACCAAGTGAGTTACTCTGACTTGTCCACGGCCGTGGACTGCAGAAGCTAGGCTATTGCCCTAAAGGAGCCCAGGTCAGGGAGCAAAGTCGCGACTGCAGAGAGAACATGTTTGAGTCAATGATTGAGGGCTACTTGGGGCCTGCAAGGAGTGACATGACAAATGAGGCCCTCGATGGTGAAGTCATTCATTCAACGAATATTTTTCTGTCCTAGTTCCAAGCATTGTGACTTGTTATATATATATTTTTACTTTTATAGCACAGGGAAGACTGAGAACAAATGTTCGAGGAGAAGGATGATATGTCATCTTCACAAGTTATTCATCTAACAATATGTTTTTTTATTTTATTTTTTTTTGTTTAATTACAGTTATTTGCATCCTCTCAGTATGGTTTTTTAAATATCAGACCAGATAAACATTTATTATTCTCTTTACTGTACTTTATGAGTCAGGTTTTATAGCCATTTGAGATTAAATATGAACACGCAAAAAGGAAATTTTCCAGAGACTAAAGAGATTGAGACCTTCCTATGCAACCGTAAAACCACACTGTGACAGGAAACCAAAAGCAAGCCGGCCTCAGCTACATCACTGCAAATGAAACAATTAGAACCTTAAGAAGTGAAATTATGGAAATAAATTTTATTTTTAACTTTCAAAAGTAAAAAAGCCTTAACACTTTTAATAAATTTTTAACAAAACTTGGATGATACCCACTTTACCTCATACAGCATTTTTTATTATTTTCTTGAAAATACTGAGACACTTGCATTACATCCTTTAGAAACAGACCAAAGGATATCTGCGCACAAGTTCTATGAAGAAGGACATTCTGTACATCCATGACATTCATGCCTTTTGGAATACTGAATTATTGTAGATGTCATTTAACCCATCTCTAAGAAAAAAAAAACACAATAGAAAAAATTGATTCTTTAATTTTTAGGTCTGTTCCACAAATAAAACCTATCGCTTTTCACAATGAGAAAGCAGAAAATACACAAGCAGAAAGAGCTATCCCTTTAACAAAAGATGGCTAATGGAGTGTGGGAGAACAACAAAACAAGCACAGTCCCTGCACTGCATTTTTACTACTTAACTGACGCAAATATAATAAATAAAAACAGTGTACAATCCATCAGTATATGATTTCCACATCAAATTTTCCCTATTGTACAAGGAAAGAAAATGGGGCTAATGTTTACGAGGAAGATTAGTGAAATGTTAGTGCTGAAAGCCAATTTTGCTATCATCACTGCTCCAGAAGTGCCCACGGACCCTTTTAGAAAACAGGCTGCTGTCCATGCCCCAAAATGTGAGACTGTGGGATCCTGGGTAGACATGAGGAAACAAATCATTTTTTCTCATTTATATCGTTCTTTCCAGCCCAATATTTATATAAAATAGCTCTTAAAGATCACTATTTTATTTCACTACTACTATTTTAGCAATTTATTTTTTAAATGTTTCTTAGATTTACTTAAATTTTCCCAATTTTCAGAGAATCTTATTTTTAAATATTTTTTAAGTGATTTTATTTATTGACTTTTAGAGAGAGAGGAAAGGAGGGAGAAAGAAAGGGAGAGAAACATCAATGTGTGGTTGCCTCTCACACACCCCTACTGGGGACCTGGCCCGGAACCCAGGCATGTGCCCTGACTGGGAATCAAACTGCTAACCCTTTGGTTCTCAGGCTGCTGCTCAATCCACTGAGGCACACCAGGGAGGGCTATTTTAGCAATTTAATGTAAATAAAAAAAAAATTCATTTTTAAATAAAAATCATAACATTGTTTTTAAACTGCAAGTGGGATTCTCATCATGTGAGAGAAGCTAAATAGCAAATCCTTGTGTCTAGACAATTATTTGCCATAATCAATTCAAGTGTAATTTGAGGCTCTCAAATTATTTATTTTCAACTCAAGTGAAGAGCAATTAGGCCACCGCAGTCATTTCTTCATCTGAGTCACTTGGTTCAACATTTAGTTCCAATGCCCCTAAATCTTTGTCCACAGCTGTACTAGTTTCCTTCTTATGCTTCTTGGGAGCGGCATCATTAGCACACATTTTTCTCATTTTAATGTTTGGCAATTTCTTCAGATCAAAGTCCCATTCCCTACAAAAAAGAAAGAGTATACAGGGTTGGCAGGGTGTGAGGTGGGGAAACAGAAAAAAGTCACTATTCAAAACTCTGACAGTAGTAGAAAATGTTTAAAAAATTTATAGCAAATTCAAATACACCACAAAGACAACAATATAAATGCATTAGAGAGGATTCCCACATCAAAACTCCCAGAGTAACACAGGAACCTGTCACACGGAAGCTACAAGGAGGCTCCGCTCCATTCTCTACCCTCCCTAACCCAAGCACTTCTGTCAGGCAGGATCCACGGCATGGAGAATCTCACCAGTGAGAACGATACCATACCTGGCAACTCTCCAAACGCACAGTCAGAAAAGTTTTCCTTTTGGACACAGAAGTCAACCACAGGTAAGTTTCAGTAATAAGCAACTTGTATAGTTATAGTAGAAAACTTAGTTTTCCAACCTCAGAATTTACTATGACTATCCTATGATCATTTACTTTTGGAGCAAGGTGAAGACCACTTTGAGAACTAAACTCTAGCGATACTAATCAATACTCTATGCTGAATTCTTCTCTCTCTTCTGGTGTTCTTTTGGAGAAGTAGAACAGTTATTTTAGAAAAGAAGACCACACATAAACGTAGTTAATTAATTACTGTTTCAGGCAAAAAAATAATTAAGGTATAAAAAGAATCTTAAGCTCCATGTATCTAAATTATAAATACATATACACAAGCAAAAAAGTAAACTACTTCTTACAATCAATATTTTACAAGTATTAAATACTAAGTATTTTTCTATGAATTCATAAGTATAAAAATGTAAAATGAGCTTAAAGGTGTCAAAGAATATGAAACTTAATTTATCTAATTTCAATTAACAAAACTTTAGATCCATCAACATCGTCTAAAGATAAAAAGTATTTAATGAAAATCATTTTTTAAAAACAAAAAAGCTACCCTGGCTGGTGAGACTAGTGGACTACGAGTGGAGAGATCAGGGCACAGGCCTGGGTCGTGGGCCAGGTCCCCAGTGGGGGGCAAGGCAACTGATCAATCGATGTATCTCTCACACATTGATGTTTCCCTCTCTCTCTTTCTCCCTCCCTTCCACTCTCTCTAAAAGTAAATAAATAAAATCTTAGAAAAAAATAACAAAAACAAAAAAGCCATGTTTGAAAAGAAAGTGAAATCCTACTCAGTGGTCTCTCTGGTCAAAAAAAGAGTGCTATCAGCCTTAGCCATTGTGGGTCAGTTCGCCGGAGCATCATCCTGAAGACCAACAGGTTGTGGATTAAATCCTGGTCGAGGCACATACCTAGGCTAAAGGTTCGGTCCCCTGGTGGGGATGCATACGAGGCAAACAATTGATGTTTCTCTCCCACATTGATGTTTCTCTCCTCGCTCCCTTCCTCCCCCCCCCATCTCTCTAAAATTGATAATCATGTCCTTCTGCGAGGATTTAAAAAAATAAAATAAAAAAGAGTATTATTAGAGAGACCACTGGACCACCTGGTTCTGGATTATAACCCTTCTCCAGGTATCACTTTCCATTAACCAACTTCTCCAAAGGAGGGTGCTGCAAAATAGTCTGGGATTGACTCTGAGCCGTCAAACCAGTTGCTGTTGTTTCTTCTTTTTAAAACATAAGCACTGGGGGAGGAATAGTGAGAGCAGGTTCTTTTAACTACTATAGTAAAGTATTTTAAAACATTTTGAAAAGGAAATAAAAGCTTCATGACACTATCATTTCAGCATATATATGGTGTTTCAAATAAACACAACTTAGGAAAATTCTACTTTGATCAAAGAGAAAAGGTTAAAAAAACCCCGATTTTCAGTCAATTCTGATGTCTAGACTCAAAAGAGAAGAAATTTTATGTCTCATGTATTTTACATGCTTCTTCAAAGAACAATAAAGTAACAGACTCACCTAAAAGTTTTCAGATTACCTGCATTTACAATATCTGGAATCTCTGGGAAAGAAAATAATTTATTTCCATTAGGCAATATTTTCTAAATTACAACATTTTACAGTTTCCTTCTTTATTATCTCAGGTGCAACAAATAATAATTGATAGCAAGAACATCCAAAGTAAAACAACTTCAAAGCATTGTTATAATGTTACATGAAAGTAAGTCTTGCAAGTATAGAGCTTAGTTTAGGAAGGTGATTTAAGCAGAACACTATTAAGTTCTAGCACAGAATCTGTAAAAGAAAACAAACCTATAGTAGTCCCCCTATCTGCAATTTCACTTTCCTGAGTTTCAGTCATCTGAGATGTTCAAAATTATGAAATGGAAAGTCACAGAAATGATTCATAAGTTTTAATTTGCAAACCATTCTGAGTAGCTTGATGAAATCTCTCAATGTCCCACTCTGTCCTGCCTGGGACATGAACCATCCCTGTGTTCAGTGTATTGACCTACCTGCCTGTCGGCCTTAGTAGCTGTCTCAGTTGTCTGTACTAGTGTTGTGGCATCGCAGCGTTGTGTTCAAGCAAGCCTTACTTTACCGAAAAATGTCCCTAACACACAAGTCGTGATGCTGGCCATTCATATAGGCCAAAGAGAAGCCATAAAATGAAAAAGGAAGCACAGTATATCTAGCAGATTATGTGGCCAGACCATCTGATTTTTTAAGACAAGCCAGAAATCTACATTTTTCATGTGAAATCACCAGATTTTAAAATATTGACAATTAATATGCCAATTAAATACCATTTGCAGGCCATATGTAGTCTTGGGGTTGTCACCTGTTTGCAGGCTTTGCAAGCCTTAAGTACTTTCTCCTTTCAAGTGCTTTCCTTCAGACAGTGCCAGTAAACTAGTAACATACTGGTCTTAAAGAATGGTAAGAAGTGTTATAACGCCAAGAATGAATATTTGATTTACACAGTTTGTCAAGAATGACTGCAATAGGATAGCTTGGTTCTACCAGAACAACAAAGACGAGAAGGACACAGCACCTTCTAAAGAAACTTAGATGTGGTTGCAGACGGGAACGTAGTAACTCTGGAATGAAACACACAGGTATGTCCCAGAGGCAAGAGGAAAACATTACTCTCACAGGAGAAAGATATGATGTCACTGTCACAATTGACAGTTTTGGGAATGCAGGGGAAAAAAGAATGAATTAAAAGCTGATTCCATACACTCACAAAAGAAAGGAAATCAAAGGAAGAAAATCAAACTAAACTAAATGAAATAATAAAGCTTTGAAACGAACTACAAAGCTGACGTTGCTATGCACTTTAGAAAGAAAAGCAAACCACGGCAAACACACCGAGGCCGTATCCTTCATACTGCTGTCGCTCTCTCTCCATCGTCTGTCTGATGACCGTCTCCCGGGAACAGTGCCGCCTTCCCTGCCTGTCTCTGATGCTGTTATGTAACTCAATCTGCTCCAGCTCACTGCTGAATCGATTTAAGTATCTGAAAAATAAGAAAGGATCTGAGTGACCAAGTTCCTTTCCAGAGACCCCCACAATAGGTGAAAATCTGCATTATATTTATTATTTATATATATTTGAAGGCTTTATAAACCCTTCCCACACCCTTATAAACCTTTCCCACTCTCTTATTAACCTTTCCCACACTCTTATAAACACTTCATATGCTCTTAAACACTTTCTACACTCTTAAACCTACGTAATTTTAACAAAATCCCACGATACAGTGAAAACTCCGCGATACAGAATTAGATATATATATTTTTAAAAAAACCCGTGATCCAGTGAAGCCGCAATAAGTGAACCATGATATAGCAAGGGACGACTGTATTTGGCTTATGTTATTTCATTTAAAACCTAACCCCCAGCCTTTGCCTGTCCTTTAAATGTTTATATTCCTCTGAGTTCAAGTCCTCAGACCTTACACCTTCCCTGGATAACTTAAGCATTCTCAAAATTTCAGGAACCCAATCACTGCCTGCCACTGAAGCACCGTTAAACTCCACATGTGCATTCAACCACGCCTGAACATCTCCATCTGGAAGTCCTGCAGAGGCTTCACACATCCAAACCACACCTGTCCTCACCCCGCCCCCACCCATCCCCACCAAACCTGCTCCACCTCTTTTGCTCTCTCAGGAAACAGTACGACCATTCATCTCATTGCCCAAGTAAAGTGCTCTCCTTCACACCTCCCCCTCCCTGTTATGACACATCTAAGTTTTCACCAAAGATGGAGACTTCTACCTTCTTCTTATCTCCAGAATCCTTCGCTTCTCTTCACCACATTGCTACTGACCAAGCAGAGGCTACCACCAACTACTGCCTAGAGTGCTTCACTGGCCTCTCAAGGTCTCCCGGCCCAGTTCATGTCCCATCAGGCCATAACCCTCACTCTCACCTCTGTGACTGTTCTAAATTTTATATACGATCATCTCGGGTGAGTGCTGTAAAATCCTCCCATGGCTCTGAATGTCCTTTGGTCAAGTCCAAACTCTTACAATGATATTTGAGGTCTTTCATGAGCTGATCATCACCTACCCTACCGGTCACAGTTCCCTCCTTGAACCTGCTGTTTCAGTCATATTAGATGTCTGGCAGATCCCTACGTATGACACTCTCACCTCGGGGCCTTTTAGATCCTCCTGGTCTCTGACTAGAGGCTCTTCAAATGACTTAGCTCAATCCGCTGACCCTACCCTTCAGGTGTCACTTTAGATGATATTTCCCCAGGAAGCCTTTAGTGGTCCAAGGGATGAACTGCCACTATGAGGTACGGAAAGATTACAACCTGCCGAAGTGAAGAGGCTGGGGCATAAATCCAAAGTCTTTCTGATGACAAAGCCCATTTGCTCTTCTATAAATCAAGATGAGAACTGTCTCTTGCAGAACCAAACTGAAAAATTTCTTTCTCTGACCCTTTGCTTGTAACATGCCCAGTATTTACCTTTCAATTAATTCACAAGCATCTTTTTTTGAATATCCTCTTTTTTGGGGATCAAGATGATTTAGAAACCACTGCAGTTTTTCACCTGTAACAACAAGTACCAAGATAAACATCACAGTTATCATTTAAGCAAAGAGGTAGTCATTATAATTTTCAACATTAACGTGTTCATAACAGTATCAAAATTTATTTCAATGCTAAATATAAGCTTTGCGTGGGCTCAAAGCTAATTAAACTAGTCTTTAAGAAATTAAATTGTCACATTTTAATTTGGGAAAGAGAAAGGAGTGAGAGGGATGTTTTTCTGCATATCTTTCTCACCCAATAAATAAGCAGTAATTTTTTAAAAAGAATACTTTGACAGAACACGAAGTTTTAACCATTTAAAATGCAAAGGATAGAACCTGTCTAAAACAATGAAATGAAAACATTAATGATGGAAATGGTATTTGCTGAACATTTAATGAGCAGCAAGCACTAAGGCAAGAGCTCCATAACCCTGTGGTTTTAGTACTACTGTTATTCCCACTTACACACGAGAAAGGATAAGTAAACTCTTCAGGGCCTCCAAGTTAGTAAATATAATGAGCATACAGGATACTCATTCTTACGGGTAAATCAGACCATCAGGGCCACTTACAGTGAGGTTTCTCAAAATTATGGATGAAGAAATGGACCTACTGATAACCCACTTAGAAATACTATTCCATTACCTGATGAAGTATTAGATAAAGGTTCAAATACCTTTACTTTTAGTAATAAAGCCTAATATTCACTATTTTGAAGTTTGAGGCTTATCAGTAAAAATTTATAACGATAAATTTAACCCCTCTTCCCTCCTCCCAGAGATTGTGACACCGAGATACAGACTGAGTATTTTGGAAACATTACATATTAATTGCTACTCCCACAATACTTAGGCCATAATTCCAATGGTTAGGGAGTTAATATTAAACTTCAGCTATAAAAAGACTCTTAGATAGATAGATATATAGACAGATGGGCAAGCAGAGACAGATATGTAGATAGGTAGCTAGGTAGTTAGGTAGGTGATTATAAACCAAACAATTCCTGAAAAACTGAGCCAGATATTAACAACATTATTCTAACAGTTTAATGATTGATTTTATTTTGTTTTATTTTAATCAAGTCTGATAAAGAAAATTCACTTAGAAACATTATTTCACTAGGAAAGTAAAAAAAAAAAATAAGTACAGAATTTCACAATACTCTAGTCAAAATGTGAAATAAGTAAATCCACTTACCAATGAGATTGAGACGCAATGCTTTTTCATTCTTCAACCTTGGAAGAAAAGGTGCATGTGTTAGACAATTTCCAAAGTAGGTTTTAAAAATCTCTCAAAAAGACAAAAAGAAAAACTGCCTAAAGAACCTTAATTCAAAGATCATTCTTTCATAAATGTGAAATTAATTTAATTGATATAGAAACACTGAACATTATGCTTCTTTTTTCAAATCCCTGGAACAAAATGTTATTAGAAAACTTTTCTTAGCTCTTCAATGACTCAAGGACACCTATAGAACAATAAGTTTTAAAAATACAAATGGGAGCTTGACTGGATTCTGAATGTTCAGGTGGGTTTTATAACATGCAGAATACTTGGCACAAAAGAGTAATGAATACCTTCCAGAAGACTGAATGGGGCCACCAAGACCAAAATACATTACTGTTGTCTTTTAAACTTCAAGAAGAACAAAACAGAATATTCACTCTTCATGAATCTGAAAAGAATCGTACCAGCATGGCTCAGTGGTTTGAATGCCAACCTGTGAACCAAAGGGTTGCCGGTTCAGATTCCCAGTCAGGGCACATGCCTGGGTTGCAGGCCACGTCCCCAGGTGGGGGGGGCGGGCACATGAGAGGCAACCACACATTGATGTTTCTCTCCCTCTCTTTCTTCCTCCCTTCCCCTCTCTATAAAAATAAATAAATAAAATATTTTTAAAAAGAATTATAACAAAGAAAAAGAACTTATCTATTCTCAGAAAACAGTCTAGAAAATATATGCCTCCTTTTGCTGGTATTCTGAATACGAATTCATTCAGAAAGACCTTTGGGTAGCTACTGTTTGCCACACTATCTGCCACTCACTAGGGATACGCTGTCCCTGCCCCAAAAAAGCAGACCCGATTTAGTCTCCTACTTTAAACAATTAGAAAACTGGAGAATAAAATGAAGCCTCTTTTATAAAAATCTCTTTAGCCACAGAATGAAAGAAAATATTCCAATACAAATAATTAAAAAAGGATTTGTATTCAAAATATACAAACAGTTCTTCCTATCTAATGAAAGACAAAAAACCCAATACATAAAAGCACAAAACATTTTAACAGATTTTTTCCATCAAATCAAAGGCACACAAATGACCAATAAACACACAAAAAGATACTTAACTTTTTAGCCACCAAGAGTACTAAGTGTGCAAATTAAAACCATACTGAAATACTACTTTACTGGGTAATTTAAAAAAAAAAAAAATGATGCCCTGGCTGGTGTGGCTCAGTGGATTGAGTGCCGGTCTGCGAACCGGAAGGTTGCAGGTTCAATTCCTGGTCAGGGCACATGCCTGGGTTGTGGACCAAATCCCCAGTTGGGTTGTAAGAAGCAATTGATCAATCTCACATGTTTTTCTCCCTCTTTCTCCTTTTCTTCCCCTCTCTCTAAAAATAAATAAATAAAAATCTTTTAAAAAATTGATAATGTTATCATCATAAGTCAGTCAGAGTGCAGGGGAGTCTCCCCCATCCACCAAGTGATAGGCAGGGTGGTTCTTCCACTGAGCACTCGAAAAGGTAGCAGGATCATTGTATAGAAAAAAAAGTCCCTCCCATTCGGTACCAGACTGAGGATGGGGCCAGGGGAAGGCAGGCACATGTGCTATAGAATTCAAAATGGAGCAGGGGTAGGGGCTGGCTGGACCAAAGAGGCCTATCAGTCTAGTGTGGGGAAAGAAGGGATTGGTCGGGAGGTGAACCCATCCAAATTGTGCAAAAGTTTGAGAAGGTGACTGGTCATTTTGAGAAAGCACCCACTCCATCCCAAGCCCAAGCTAATACAGTCCCCAGGGGAACCAACCGCTCTTGCTTATGGCCTGCACTCCCACAGTGCACTTGCATGTCCTCTCTATGGCCACATGGTCCATGGCCTTGAGGAGGGAGCCTCTCACTCTCTCTTGCCCACCTTCTGATGCACTCATCAGTGCATTTGCGTGCACTCTCTCAGGAGCACACGATCTAGTGGTCCTAGCAGCTGCAAGGCCCGTGGCCACGTGAGCTCCATATGCAGGTTCCAGGAGGGAGCTTGAAATGAACAGCAGCCAGAAACAAACAAAGCTACCTGCATGTGGACTATGACCGGTTAGCAGTTGCCTGCTGCTCCAAATGGAGCAGGAACTCTGCACACTGGTTTTATCATGGTCTTGTGAAGGAGATGGGCTTGGTAACAGAAGTCAACCATTCTCCCAGATCCTGCAGCACCTGAATAAAACCTCCTTCCTTCTGCACCAGCATCTGCCGCATAAGTTTGGTTTTTGTGGTGACAGGGAGCTGAACCTCCAGTTTTGTTTGGTTGACAAACAATAATACAATATGTTTGAGAGGATATGGAGCAAATATAACACATACACTGGTGGTTAAAATCTAAAATGGTACTATCACATATTGTACATGAATGCTCATGACAGCTTTATTTATAATAGTAAGGGCTGGCAAATTTTTTCCTTAAATGCCCAGATAGTAAGATGTTAGGTGTTGTGGGTGATGTGGCCAGTCTCCATGGCAACTACTCATCTCGACCATTGTAGCCTGAAAGCAGCCACAGACAATACAAAAGGAATGGGCATAACTACCTCCCAATAAAACTTTTTTTTTTAATAAAAATGAGGGCTGGGCCCTTAGTTTGCAGACCTCGATAACAGCCAAAGTCTTGAAACAATCCAAATGACCATCAACTTGTGAATAAACTAATTGCACATTCATACAATGGAATACTACTCGGTAATAAAAGAGAAAGACAACTAATATGTGAAACAACATGGATAAATTTCACAAACATTATGCTAAGTGGAAAAATCTGGCATAAAATATCACATATGATATGATTTCATTTCTATGAAACATTAGGAAAGACAAATCTCATCTATCAAAATAAGGAGCTGGGGGTCGAGGGGGCAGGTTGTCTGGGAAGATGTGCAGGGAATGTTTTGGGAGGACGAAAGTGCATTATATAATAATCACAGGGGTTGCACCAGGGTATTGTCAAAACCCCAAATCTATACACTTAAAACATATCTATTTTATTGTATGTTATTTAACCTCACAGTTAATTTTTTAAAAATAAAGAATACTTCATAACAAGGTGGAGAATGGCTTTAAGAATAATTCATTCTTTTCAAAAAAGCCTGGAGGGAAGGCTTTAGTTAGAAGTCAAGTTGAATGAGTTCAATGAGGGCCTAAGCTAGAGCGGTATGAGCTAGGTTAAAGAAAAGTACAGAAATGTGAGATTAATTCTCAAAAGTAGTTGTTTCCTAGATTCTTACCAATTAAGCTTCATTTCCCTTCGTTAATTTTTCATACTAAGTCATTTTCATTCGGTATTGAGAACTCCTTACTACATACCCTATAGGACAAAATATGATAGTACATAGCAACAAAACACTGAGAGATCCTAAAATAACTCTAAAATCATGATATAGCCATTTGCTGCATGATGCTAAGAGATCCTAAAATAAACCTAAAATCATGATATAGCCATTTGCTGCATGATGCTGAGAGATCCTAAAATAAACCTAAAATCATGATATAGCCATTTGCTGCCTATAAATTGAATTTTGCTTGAAATGTGCTAGTCTTCAAACCACACTAGTTTCTTTTACTGTGAACATAAGCAGTATTTCATATAGTTCTAAATCAGAGCACTCAAACACTGAACACGAAGAATATGTTTGAACTCTTACTCTGCTGCTAGCCACTCCTGCAGCATCTTTAAGTAATCAGGGGCCATCAATATGTGTTCATCTGAACAACCCAGCAGGTCCAGCTTTGTAGGCTCCACCACTGGTCAGAAGCACTGCTCCCTAACAGATACCCTCCCAGATCCCTGCCCCCTCTTTCTCCCTAAAAAGAAACCTTAGGAAGTGGTACAAAGAAGCCTGGGTTCTGTGGAAAAGAACAGAGACCAGACACTCCAAGCTGCTCAGCTACCTCTGTTCCTTAGAAAACCAAATGTCTTCGGTAGGCAGACAGTAACAAAAGGTGGCAGTCTCTAAAGTGGTTCCCACTGATTCTAGCCTCTTCATATTCATGTCCTCACTCTCCATCTCATAATCCTTTCTAGTTTTTCTTCTCTGCACTCATCACAGCCTGTTTAAATTGATATGTCTGTTTTAGGAAATCTCTGTATGAGCTTAATTCCAGTTTACTGTTTTACCTTCAGTGCACAGAACATACTTAACATATTTATTAAAGGAAGAAGAGGAACACTGTTGAAGGAGAAATGTGTAAGTGGGTTTTTCAGCAACACATAATACAAATAATAAAAAGACACTTACTTTTCCTTTTTTTCTTGTTTGTGGGCCTCCCTCGTAATTTGAGCTGCTTTTCTACTATATGGATGGATGACTTTTTTTTCCCGTCCTATACTTTTTCCCTTTAGTGCTTTAGGCTAAAATGTAGGAAAACATATAACATATGTAAGTCAGATATTTGTGATTTCTGTCAAAAAATTTTCTTCAGAGAGACTTCTGGCCAACATGGAGTCATAGGTAGACACACTGTGCCTCCTCGCACAACCAAAAGAAGGACAACAATTTAAAAACAAAAAACAACCAGAACTGACAGAAAATCAAACTTTAAGGAAGTCCGACAACCAAGGAGTTAAAGAAGACATGTTCATCCAGACTGGTAGAAGGGCTAGTGCCGGGCAATTGGGTGGAGAGGACTCGAGGCAAGGCAGCCGCTGGCGGACCCAGTGGGCCCAGCCGCTGGAGCGGGCTGTCCCACACTCTTATGCGGATAAAGGAACAGCTGGGGAGTGACACAGACTACGCAGCCCAGGGCTCCAATGCAGGGAAATAAAGCCTCAAAACGTCTGATGGAAAAAACCTGTTGAGGTTGAGGCGGCAGCAGGAGAAACTGGCAGCCTCACAGGAGAGTTCATTGGAGAGACCCACAGGGTCCTAGAACTTACACAAGCACACCCAACCGGGAATCAGCACAGAAGGGCCCACTTTGCTTGTGGGTAGTGGGAGAAGTGACTGAAAGCCAGCAGAGAAAAGAGCAAGTGCCATTGTTCCCTCGCAGGCCCCGCCCCCACAGGCAGCATCAGGACACAACTACATCAGTTACCCCGCCCTGGTGAACACCTAAGGCTCCACCCCTTACTACATAACAGTCGTGTTGAGAAAAAAAATGGTCCAAATGAAAGAGCAGATCAAAGCTCCAGAAAAAATACAACTAAGTGATGAAGAAATAGCCAACCTCTCAGATGCACAGTTCAAACACTGATAATCAGGATGCTCACACAATTGGTTGAATTTGGTTTCAAATTAGATGAAAAAATGAAGGCTACACTAAGCAAAATAAAGGAAAATGTATAGGGAACCAATAGTGATGGGAAGGGAACTGGGACTCAAATCAACGATGTGGACTAGAAGGAAGAAAGAAACATTCTACCAGAAAAGAATGAAGAAACAAGGATTCAAAAAAATGAGAGGCTCAGGAATTTTGAGGGCATCTTTAAACGTTCCAACATCCGAATTATAGGGGTACCAGAAGGAGAAGAGGAAGATCAAGGGATTGAACACTTATTTGAACAAATAATGATAAAGAACTTCCCCAATCTGGCAAAGGAAATAGACTTCCAGGAAGTCCAGGAAGCTCAGAGTCCCAAAGAAGTTGGACCCAAGGAGGAACACACCAAGGCACATCATAATGACATTACTCAAGATTAAAAATAAGGCCCTGACTGGTGTAGCTCAGTAGATTGAGCGCAGGCTGGAACCTAATGGGTCCCGGTTCGATCCCCAGTCAGGGCACATGCCTGGGTTGCAGGCCAGGTCCCTGGTGGGAGCCATGTGGGACGCAACTATACATTGCTGTTTCTCTCCCTCTCTCCCTCCCTTCTTCTCTCTCTAAAAATAAAATAAATAAAATCTTTAAAAAAAAGATTAAAAATAAGGAGAGAATCTTAGAAGCAGTAAGAGAAAAGGAGTTCCCGTAAGACAGTGAGCTGATTTCTCAAAAGAGACCTTACAGGAAGAAGGTGCTAAAAAGAAACATACCAAGTCATGAAAGGCAAGGACCTACATCCAAGAATACTCTATCCAGCAAAACTTTCATTTAGAATGAAAGGGCACATAAAGTGCTTCTCGGATAAGGTCAAGTTCAAAGAGTTCATCATCACCAAACCCTTACTATATGAAATATTAAAAGGATTTACCTAAGAAAAAGAAGATAAAAAATATGAATAATAAAATGACAGCAAACTCACAGCTGTTAACAACCACACCTAAAACAAAAGCAAAAGCAAACTAAGCAAACAACTAGAACAAGAATAGAACCACAGAAATGGAGAGTTATCACATGGAGGGTTATCAACAGGGGAGGGGGAGAGAGTTATCACATGGAGGGTTATCAACAGGGGAGGGGGAGAGAGGGGGAAAAGGTACAGAGAATAAGTAGCATAAATGGTAGGTAGAAAATAGATAGGGGGAGGTTAAAAATAGTATAGGAAATGTAGAAGCCAAAGAACTTATATGTATGACCCATGGACACGAACTAAAGCAGGGGAATGTAGGTGGGAGGGGAAGTGCAGGGCAGAGGGGAATAAAGGAGGGGGGAATGGGATAACCATAATAGCATAATCAATAACATGTATTTTTTCAAAAATTTTCTTCAGAAACAAATGTTAGAAATAGTAACATAACAGAAATACTTTGAGCCAGAAACACAACATCAGGAATCAGGAGATAAGCCAGACCTGTTAAATAATTCAGTCTTTGTTTCCATGGTCATAAAAGAAATGACATATTCAGAAATACTCTCCATGAGGTAAAAAAATAAAGGAACAGAAAGGGTTGAGAAAGCAGTTCTTCAACTGCTCCATCTTCAAAGTAGGTACAGAGAATGCAGCTAGTGAGGGGACTCACAATTGTAAATTTTTGTTACAGTTAAGAAAGTTAAGGGGGGCAGAAAGAACATAGGGTGTAATGTGAGTTGACTGGGGAAGTTGCATATGGAACAGAGAGGGCAGTGAATCCAACAAAATCAAAGCTGGGCTGATAGGAAAACAGGAACAGAGGAAATAATAGAAGCCATATCAAAATTAATACACCCAAAAGGAAACAAATGATTTTCCCATTCAAGCCTTTATGCCAGTTAACTAAGTCGCCATTCATTCAGTTCTCTAACCTACACATTTCAGTAAGTCTTTAATCCTACATAACTCTATATCTCATCACACCTATTATTATTTAGGAATTAGGTCTGGCTTCCTATAATAAAAAACCCAAATTTTAATAGCTTAACCTAGACAAAATTTAGTTGTCTCATGGTAAAAGCAGGAGCTGGAGGCTCTGCTCCATAAAGCCCTCAGAAACCCAGGCTCCTTCCATCTTGTCATCTATGTCTTTAGGCTGTACCCTCCTGTATATACATGTAAGTCAAGATGGCTTGACGCCGAGTCTAAACTCCAGCCAGTAAGAAGCAGAAAAGAAAATCAAAAGGTATACATACGCCTTTCCTTTAAGAGCAAGGTGCGGGAAGTTGCAGCGTCTTCTGCTGACCAAAATTTAATCAGAGTTGTATGAGGGAGAAATGTAAATTTCTCTACATTTCTCAGAAAAAATAAATAAATTACTATAGAAGAAAAAGACTCTATTAGGGGACAGCTAGCAGCCTCTAACATACCAAATACTCAAAAAGTCAAGTGTTTCTAGAATCTTCTCTTCAAAACATTATCATTGCCTTAATTCAGCCTCATGATCTTTCTTGACCAGGGTGGCCTTTAGGTGCTTTTAGGAATTTAGGAATTGAATGTACCAAGAATCATGTGAGTGAGCTTGGCAGTGGATCCTCCCCAGCTGTGCCTTGGGGCTAAATCACAACCTCAGATTACACCTTCATTGCAACCTTGGAAGAAACCTAGAGGCAAAAACCTGGTAAACCATGCCTGACCCTTGGCCCACAAAATCTGTGCAAAAATAAATGCTATTCTTTTAAG
The DNA here is from genome assembly GCA_004026765.1 of Micronycteris hirsuta. NCBI lineage: Eukaryota > Metazoa > Chordata > Mammalia > Chiroptera > Phyllostomidae > Micronycteris > Micronycteris hirsuta. The sequence continues at coordinate 32,516 of PVJI01009910.1, read as the reverse complement.
CCACTAAATGTTGGGATAGTCTTGTTACACAAAAAAAGATGGACTAAGGCAAGACCAAAAAACAAAACAACAAAAAACGAAAGCCAAGGTGTGCTCTTTGAAAGGACAGCTTTGTTTCACATCCTAACCAATAAAACAAGTCACAGAAACCTCAAGAAAAAAAATGCTCTCTGAAGCTGCTAAAACTTAACTGAAGTTAGAGATATATAACACTCTGTTCAGGTGTACAAAAAAATTCCTTTAAAGATTTAAAACTTTCTTTAGAACAAGAAGTACTTTGATACCTGTAGACTATGAAATGTCCTCATAGTTTTAGAAGATCTCAAATAACCTCTGAGACTTAGTACAAAGAAGATACAAAGAAATTGAACTTGTATTCCGATCCCACTGTAGTTTAAAATTCCTTATAATAACTTATTCATAAAGAGGTTGCCTCAAGGCAGAATATATATATAAATTATATGGCACAGAAATCTGTACAATAAAACACTAAATTTCAGAACATTTTCCTATTTTTCAGAATATCACAATAAAAAACTCCAACAAAATGTTTCAACAAGGGAAACTGAAGTAAAACCCTAACAATAAAATGTTAATCTATTAAACAGTCTATTCAAACAAAATATCTTAACTAAAAAGCAATTAATCCCTATTATTCAGGGTTTCTCCAAATTTATTTTGTACAGCATCTGATGAGTCATGAATAGTATGGAACATAAAGTGGGGGAGAGTTTAAGGTATATTTTCTGTGGAAGATTAACATTTTATGCTTTAAGAAGTACCAAATTTAACTTTCAAAGATATAGCAAAAATAACAATTTTCATAGGCATAACTAAAAGAGTGTTTTTGAATAGCTGTAACTACTTTGAAAAGTTTCTGGCACCACAGAAATACTCTAGTCAGAAAACTTGTATTGAAAGTATCTCTCCCTTGTAATCTTTTGTGATTATTTCAGAAAATTTATGCTATTCTTTGAATTCAGAATTGCGAGTTACAAAAGAAAAGGCATCATTTACTCAAAGATACATAGCAACAGGTATTTCAGAGGCAATATGCTTCAAATATTCCTCTTAAAATGAAAAAAATATAAAAAGAAACAGAGTATAAAATGTTAATTGTAAGGTTAAGTGGGGGTGGGATAGATGAAGGGGGAAAATGGATAAACGGGAAGTCAATGGACACAAACTTGCTATTATAAGATGAGTACATCTTATAATAGGGTACAGCCTGATGACTATGGTTAAAAATATTGTATTATAGACTTGAAAGTTATACAAGAATAGATCTTAGAAGTTTTTACAATGGGAAAAAGGTAACTGTGAAGAAGGAGATTGTTAACAAAGCTTATTGTGGTGGTAATTTCACAATACATTTCTATATGTATGGCAAATCATCACATTGTACATCTTAAATTTACAAAATGTTATGTCAATTATATCTCAATGCAGCTGGGGAAAAAAAAAAACAAGCTCACATTTATGGGTGTGAACCCAACAGCACACAATTCTTGTCATTAAGGAGTATGTAGGAAGTCAATTATAATGAATGCCCACAGTAATCAACGGAGGACAACAGCATGCTTTTCAATGGTTTATAATCTAGCCAGGTAAATAAGCACATTTAAACTCTATAATAACGGGCTTATGTAAAAAGGCGTATACCCATGAATGCCTAGTAGCCTAGTACACACCAAACTTAAAAGCCCTAAAACCTTTTTTAAATGCAGAATAAAAAGTGTTGGGTAGGATGAATTGGTTTGAAAAGATTCTTCAAGTTAGTTAAATTTTGATATAAGGAAAAGACATGAACTTGTAAAGCTCTAGGAAAGATTCAAAATAAACAAAAATAAATGAACAAGAAACAAAGATAGACAACTTCAAGCTGCAATGTCACCATTGATGACTACCACTAAAGTTAATTAACACAACTAACATTTACTAAATAATGGATATAGGAATAACTGGTTTGCATTTAATTTTCACAGTAATCCTCTAAAATAGGCATTATGGTTACCCCAAGTGAACAGGCAGGGCAACTAAGAGGGATTAAGTAATTGCAACAAAATCACAATTTAGTAAAATTGCCAAGCTCAGTCCTGTGGTATGCCATAGCCACATTCTGAACTGTACTGAAAGCTTAGAGTAACTAATGAAAAAGTCTAGAGGAAACCCCCCAGTTCCAAGCTGAGTTCAAATTCAAGAGAAGATATAGCATAGACATGGAAAATATATCAGTAAAATGAAAGGGCAGAAAATGTGCCAAGTATAAAAGATTTATATGCCACTCTTCTGACTCTTACAAGGCAATACACTCCTACCATACAGTCTGAAAAAAGGGAAGTTCTGATAGTCAAGAACGGCAGTCCAATGCCAATCAACCCCTGAATCACTCACACACCAACACGTTGTTATTGTTTGTATGTTCCACTCTGAAGAGGAAAGGCTATAAAAAAATTATAAGGGGTTGGAAATAGGACAAATATAGTGATAAACAAAAACTGAATTTACACAAACGTGTATGCATGCAATCTAAAGAAAAAGGCTAGATAGACATGAAAGGCAAAAATAGCTACACAAGTAGAAAAGGACCAGAAAAGAGGAAAAGGACGTTGTAGCCAGAGTATCCTACTTTTTATGTTTTTATTAAAAACTAGTTGAAAAAGGAATATTTATAAAACATGTTCCTATTCAAGAGTTATTCTCAAAAATATAGTAGGTGAAGAAAAGTAAGAAACAACATGTAGTTTTGCAATGCAAACTTAGTAACAGCCATAAAGAAAAGCAAGGTAATTATAAATACGTTATTCGGATCCCGTTTACCTCTGAAGAGTTCCTGATGTTTATAGTGTCCAGATGGGGAACAAAGAGGCTTTCAAAAGCTATGTTGATTTATTTCCTAAACTGGATAATGGATAAACAGGGGATCCTTATACTGCTAATCTTTATACTTAAGTGTATTATATAAGCACTCACGTCTCAATCGTTAATAAAAACAACAAAAGTTTCAGTGCCTTAGCAGCAATGGAGGGCATGAAGGCAAGATTTAGGACGCAAGTGGGTCACTAGACAGCGGTGAATGGACGCCAAGGAAGCGGCGACCGAGCCCACGCAGTCTAAAGCGGGAAGAGAGGGGGCACCGGGGTAGGGAAGCAGCGTGTTTACGAGTTTTGCCGAACAGCCAGAAAATGTACAGGTGCGGATTTCCCCCCGCAAAGGGGGCAATGACCGGGAAGTTAAGCACGAGGCGAGAAATAGCACGGCGCCCTGCGAGCAGGGAGAACTCAGAAGCAGAGCGTTAAGGTCCGGAAGCCGGCTGCGGACCCTCCTCCCGGATGCCTCGCCCTGCACCCCGCAACCCCTGCGTACTACCCAGTGTAATCACTTCGCATCCTCCTTTCGCCCGGCTTCCCAAAACCGCGCCCTTCCTCCCTAACCGGGAGCTTTCTCGGGAACCAAACAGGTTCAAAGGCGGGGGAGGGGGCCCACCATGGTGACGTCCTCGCGGCCCTGGGGGGCCTCTGCACTCCACACCTGGGAAACTTCACCTACAGCAGCACCGGCTGCTGACAGTCGGACTCCAGGCCACACACGTGGGGCCGCAGAACGCTGGGCGGGCCCGACCGGAAAAGGAGGGGCGAGTGCGCGTCTCTAAAATGTCCGCGGGAACCGAGACCTGGTGTTTTTCGTCTGTGTTGGACCTTTAACTCCTATCCCGGCGAGAAGCCTCCTCCCTACACCTCCGCGAAGCGCGCTGCATGGGAGCTTGGGGCTGGAGGGTGAACTTGGCCCCGCGCGGACTGCGAGAGGGAGGTTTGAGCCGGTACCAAGACGCCTGCCGCTACTGGCCTGTGGTGTCCCAGGCGGATCAAGGGCAAGAGACCAGGTGCACAGCTCCACAGCCGGACTAGACTCTCCTCTTCGGGGCACCTACCTAGCCGAGGCTGTCTCCTCCCAGGAGGGCTGCTTACGAACCGCAAAATGAATCCCCCCAGGCCTCTTCTTCAATCCAACACCCACCCCCCAGTAACTACTGTAGATAGTTTGGAGATACCTTTAGAGATATTTTCCGGTGCTTTAGCAAATACACAAGTGTGTGTTTGTGTATAATGGTTAAGTATTTGTTAATATCGGATGATACAGTAAGAATACATGCTTAATTTGCAGGGTAATCATTAAAACTATAGAAACGGTGTACGTAACCTTGAATAGGATACAAACAAGTAGAGAAAATCAATAGAATAATAATAATTTTAAAAACTCATTCAAAGCAAGGAGATAAAGAGAAAAAAAGAAAATAGAAAACAAAAATGTAGTGGTAGATTTAAATCCATATAGCAATAATTGTGGACTAAGTACTGTAATTAAAATATTAACACGTCATATTGGATTTAAAACATGCAACTATGTCCTGTCTATGAGATACCTAAAATATAAGGAAACAGAATTCTAAAATCAAAGATAGAAGAGGTATGCTAAGCAAACACTAATGAAAAGAATGCTAGTATAGATATATTAATGTTAAACAAAGTAGACTAAGTCAAGAAATACTATGGTAGAGCCCTGGCTGGTGTAGCTCAGTGGATTGATCGCAGGCTGGGAACCAAAGGGGCACGTATCTGGGCTGCGGGCCAGGTCCCCAGTGAGGGCCATGTGAGAGGCAACCATACATTGCTATTTCTCCCTCCCTTCTCCTCTCTCTAAAAATAAATAAATAAAATCTTTAAAAAAAAAGAAATATTATGGTAGAAAAGATTACTTTGTAATGATAAAAAGTTTATTTTAAATATATGTGCACTTGGTAATATAGCTTCACATATATAATGGAAAACTGATAAAATTTCAAAAAGTAGGAAAAACCAACTGCTTCAATGAGGGATTATGTGTTTTAGTAAAAAACTGATAAGAGGACTGATCCCTCCAGTCCTCTTATGTAATATCTGACATTCATACACTCATGGTACCTCCCTAGTCCGATAGGGACTTGAGTTTACCAGTCCCTACTTTGGAGTGGATAAGCCAAAAGTAATAAATGAATTGTTCCTTTGTATTTGCAGAAATCATTCAACTGTCTTCCAAAATGACCTAAAAGGTGCAATTTTTCCAAGATAACTAAATTTTTGACATGCTTACTTAAAGACATTTGGCAGGCCTTTTGTCAGTGACAGTCTTTTGCAGTGGGGGAAGTAGAATGGTGCTTCATGTCTTTGATTTATTTGACTAAATTGTGCTCACAGCCGAATTAGGTAATTTTGCATTATCCGATTGTGCATACTTTATACTTATGTGGTTATTTTCTATTGTATCTTTGTAAATATATTCTAAAAGATTAAAATGCTTAAAAGAAATATTAATAAATATTATAATAACTTTCCTGGCATCCCTTTAAATGTATCAGAACACTTTAAAATATTTTACATATAACTGACAAAATATTATTTTTTATAGTATAAAAATCCAGGTTCATAGGATGACAGAAGGGAATTCGTACTCACTATCTAGGATATTAAATCTACAAGACCTCAGTCTTTTCTTAACAAAACTGACCTTTAGTAATGTTGGAAACTTTCTACTTAATACTTTGGGGAACAGTTGTGCAATACTTTAAATGACTTAAAGAATTTGGGAACTTGATGTTAAGCTGTTGCTATTTCTCCCATCTTTTTTCATGTGAACGCTTCCTCAGAGATAATTTTTAAGTTATCATTTTACCAATTGTTTGGATATTAGAACTCTTCTTAGCCAGGATTAACTGCTTTCCAGCCAGCTGCTAGTAGTTTGCTCTTATGATACTGTGATTTTTTTTTATTTTTTTTTTAAGATTTTATTTATTTATTTTCAGAGAGAGGAGAAGGGAGGGAGAAAGAACAATGTATGGTTGCCTCTCACATGGCCCTCACTGGGGACCTGGCCTGCAACCCAGGCATGTGCCCCGACTGGGAATCGAACTGGGACCCTCTGGTTCCCAGCCCGAGCTCAATCCACTGAGCTATACCAGCCGGGCGATACTGTAATTTTTTTTCTCTACTTCCATCTTTACTCCTAGTGCAACTTTAGTTTGTCTTTATTTTGTGTTCCTTTGTCTAAAAGGATAAACAAACATTAATTTGCAAAAGGAATTGGAAGTAATGAATACAAGATGACCTCTTAAGGACTTTCCCTAATCCAACAATCCTTCAAGAAGTATTAAAATCTTGTTAGTGTCATACCATTACGATTTATTCTAATATGTATCCTTAAAAGTGAAATAACACTATTTTAAATTTTTTTCTAAGCTATAATATAGCAACCCCCACCCCAGAGTGAGTTGTTTACAACCTGACTGAATACTGAAATTGTCTGAGGAGCTTTTGAAATTGCGGATGCCCAGGCACATCACCCAGAAATTCTAATTTAATTGGCTTGGCATGTATCCCGGATATGAGATTTTTAAAAACTCCCTAGATAACTCTAAAGTACAACCAATGTTGAGAACCATCTGTAGATGACTCTCCATTCTTAACTTTTGACTACACATTAAAATGAATGCATGCATTTTAAAATTATAGCTTCCCAGACTGTACTTCCAGAGATCCAATTTCATTTTTTTCTGGGGTGAAACCAAGTTTTGTTTTTGTTTGGTTGGCTTTTATTTATTTTTATTTTTTGTTTCTTTTTTCAGTGTCATGATTTTAATGTGAAATCAATGCTAAGAATTGATTACTCAAGAATTAAGATGTTCATTGTGGGTTTGTTTTGTTTTGTTTTGTTTTGATGATAAGCTATAACCCTTGCCAGCTAGAAGAGTTCAGTGGCACAAATTTAGTTTTATAAGTAAAGTAAGTAAACTAATTTTGTCTTAAAAATCATTATTTGTAGTAACAGTAATACTATTTTAGGGTATACTAGGGAAATTGCAGTTCTAGATACCCTGGTATTGAGTGGATTTGGTTTTGATCTTGTAATTTTTGGTCCAATGTGTCAGCGTATTTTTGTGTATAAGTCAGAATTTTTGATTGATCTGAGAAAGTCTGTTGACAGTGTTGCCACATCAGATCAGAAGTGGCTTTCAGTAATTTCTTTCACTGCTCTGCTGAAAAGAGTGATGTCGCTGATACAGTGAATGCATATAAAAGAAGCCCAGCCTCACAAACAGCTGCCTATAAGATATGGATATAAAAATGCCCCCCTTTGAATTTATAATACGAGGAAAGGTAAAAAGAAGTTTAATCGTCTTTAATAATGCCGACCATGCAAGTAACAAAGTGAATACTTAAAACCCATTCAGTTGGGCTGCCCAGGAGATGGTCAGGTGCAGAAGAAGAGGCGGAGGCTCGCGGTGCATCCCAAGTCTCACCACGGGCCTTAGTCTGGAGACAGAGTCTGGCAGCGCAGTCGCCGGCCCACCCGGGAGGCTGAGCTCCGAACCGCGAGGGGGCGGGAAGCACGCGGGCGTCACGTGACGAACGGTGCGGTTGGAGCCAACGTCCGCTCCGCGGGAGGGAGCCCGGGAGAGTGCAGCCCTCATGGCCGACGACGCCAAGCCCGACGCGGACACCCTGCAGGTGCTGCGGGACCTGGCCAACCGCCTGCGGATTCACTCCATCAGGGCCACGTGCGCCTGCAACTCCGGCCACCCCACGTCGTGCTGCAGCGCGGCCGAGATCCTGTCCGTGCTCTTCTTCCACACGATGAGGTACAAACCCGCAGACCCCGAGCACCCCGACAACGACAGGTTCATCCTCTCCAAGGGCCACGCGGCGCCCATCCTCTACGCCGCCTGGGCCGAGGTGGGCGACATCAGCGAATCGGAGCTGCTGAACCTGCGGAAAATTCACTGTGACCTGGAGGGACATCCCACCCCGAGACTGTCCTTTGTCGACGTGGCGACCGGATCGCTCGGGCAAGGGCTGGGCGCCGCGTGTGGCATGGCCTACACCGGCAAGTTCTTCGACAAGGCCAGCTACCGGGTGTTCTGCCTGATGGGGGACGGCGAGGCCTCGGAGGGCTCTGTCTGGGAGGCCTTGGCCTTCGCGTCCCACTACGGCCTGGACAACCTGGTGGCCGTCTTCGACGTGAACCGGCTGGGACAGAGCGGCCCCGCGCCCCTGGAGCACTGCACGGACGTCTATCAGAAGCGCTGCGAAGCCTTCGGGTGGAATACTTACGTGGTGGATGGCCATGACGTGGAGGCGCTGTGTCACGCGTTTTGGCAAGCAGCGCAGGTGGAGGAGAAGCCCACGGCCATTGTTGCGAAGACCTTCAAGGGCCGGGGGATTCCAAAGGTCGAAGATGCAGAGAACTGGCATGGAAAGCCGATGCCGAAAGAAAGAGCAGACGCAATCATCAAATTAATTGAGAGTCAGATACAGACCAACAAGAATCTCATACCGAAACCCCCTGTTGAAGACTCACCTCAAATCAGCATCAAGAATATAAGAATGACCTCTCTGATTGATTATAAGGTGGGTGAAGAGATAGCTACTCAGAAAGCATATGGTTTGGCTTTGGCTAAACTGGGCCATGCAAATAAAAGGGTTATTGTCCTGGATGGTGACACGAAGAACTTCACCTTTTCAGAGATATTCAAGAAAGAACACCCTGAGCGTTTTATCGAGTGTTTTATCGCAGAGCAAAACATGGTGAGTGTGGCACTGGGCTGTGCCACACGTGGTCGAATGATTCCTTTTGTTAGTACCTTCGCTGCCTTTTTGACTCGAGCATTTGATCAGATCCGGATGGGAGCCATATCTCAAACCAATATCAATCTTGTTGGTGCCCACTGCGGGGTATCCATGGGTGAGGACGAGCCCTCCCAAGTGGCCCTGGAGGATCTGGCCATGTTTCGAAGCATTCCCAACTGCACTGTGTTCTATCCAAGCGATGCTGTCTCAACAGAGCATGCTGTTTATCTGGCTGCCAATAACAAAGGGATGTGCTTCATTAGAACAAGCCCGTCAGAAACTGCAGTGATTTATACCCCACAAGAAAACTTTGAGATTGGACAGGCTAAGGTCATCCGACACAGTGCCAATGACAAAGTCACCGTTATTGGAGCCGGGTTTACTCTGCATGAAGCCTTAGCAGCTGCTGATGATCTTTCTGAACAAGATATTTTTATTCGTGTCATTGACCCATTTACCATTAAACCCCTGGATGCTGCCACCATCATCGCCAATGCAAAAGCTACAGGAGGTCGGGTTATCACAGTGGAGGATCACTACCGAGAAGGTGGCATTGGAGAAGCTGTATGTGCAGCTGTCTCTGGGGAGCCTGACATCTTTGTCCATCAGCTGGCTGTGTCAGGAATCCCTCGAAGTGGGAAACCTGGAGAATTGCTGGATGTGTTTGGAATCAGTTCCAGACACATCACAGCAGCTGTGAAATATATTTTAATGAATTAAAATAGCTATGTTCTTTAAAAGTCAGCCTCTTGGCTTCGGTCTTAAAATGTTATTATCTATCTCTAAAACATTCATTCTCAATGTTACAAAATTATTTATATTGTGCTTTAAAAAAAAAAAACACTTAACATCTTTCTTTAGTCCTAATTCAGAAATTAAAGGGTTAACACCTTCTGTTAGACTGTGAGTATGCACACAAATGCTCTCATTTTTGAATCACTGAAGTAGGTTATAACATTTTAAGTAAGAAAATAGCAAACAAAACATCTACACTGAATACAAAGTTTTCTAAGACTATAAATGACTGAGCTGGGAATCCACATAGAAGTAATAGTTTCTTAAATGTGTGTAATTTCCTTGTAAGAAAATAAAAACAGTTGCTATAGGATTGTTGTACAAATTTGGAAAAGAATTACCTCACTTACACATACAGAGAAATCCAATTGTATTTGCTTGCACGAGATCTATAACTGGATCTTCCAATATAGTCATTCCCATCTAGTAACAAATACTATGTGTATCCACGAATGGAGTGCTATTGAATAGCAAATCCCCATCCTTATTTTGCAAACATTGGAGGTAATATTGATTCAGATACAACGTAAAATAGATAAAATGCTAGCACAAAACTACTCATCATAATTTGAGTGTGCATACTGGGAAAGAGCCTCAGCTTTTATAGCTTGTAACATGTATGTAGGGTTCAAAATGATCTGTTGCAGCAAACATGCACAATTACACATTTAATAATGACAGTAAGTCAGGGTTTTTAATGACTAATGGAATCTCAGAGACACCAAAAATATTTTTTGTAGGAAGGTGGGGAAGCCCTTAAGAATCCTGTAAGGTTCTGGCCCATATGTTGTCAATCACAGGCTGTTAGCTCCAGAGAGAAGAAATAGGAGGTGAGATTTCTTATCTTGTGTCTACAATACTTCAAGTAAGATGGAATCAATCCAGTTTTGTTATATTATCTAGACTTAAATCCCTCAAGAGTTTCTTCTGATGAACAGAAGTGCTCACTTTAGTCCTATTTATCATTATTTTCTCTCTCTAGTGAGCACTTTTTGTGTTATGTTTAAAAAATCTTAGCCTTCCCCAAGGTTATTAAAGATATTCCCTTGTGTTTTCTTCTGCAGACTTTATACTTTTATCTTTCACATACAGATCTACCATTCATCTGGAATTATTTTTATAGTGTGAGATTGGGGGAGTCAGTGTAATTTTTGTATATAGCACCCTTAAAAAAATACTTTCCCTCGCTACACTGGATTGTTATCTTTCTCATAAATCAAGTAACTGTAAATGTATGGATTTGTTTCTCTCCTATTGGCCTATGTTTATTTTTATGCCCATGCTATGCTGTCTTACTTATCACTGCTTTTTCGTAAGTCCTAATATTTAATATTTTAAGTCTTCCATTTCCTCCACTTTTTGTTTTTAAGATTGCTTTGCCTATTCTTGGTCCTTCGAATTTTCATATAAATTTTACAAATAGGCTGTCAATTTCAACAAATATTCAATCATATCTTGATGCAATAACATTTGGATTATATTCCCTTTTAATATTCTTATAGAGATCTCATTAAGGTAATTTTAGAAAGTTAGATTTCACAGTCTTCAAACTGAGGTAGATGTTCCTGGTTGGGAGGTGTTGGGTACCCCTTGGGGAGGGAGTAGGACCTGAAGACTTTCAAAGTCATATCTAGGCATGGGATATTTTAAGGCAATCTATTTTCAGACCCTGAAATCCATATTTTTATTCCTAAAATTGACCTGCCAGAGAATACCCCTGTGATTTTTCTCCCAATATCCTCTTTCATAATTGCCCCTCTTCTACTTTTCAGAACAAAGCCACACTTTTCGTCCATCCTTACTGTAGTCATTCATGGCTAATTGTGAAGTCTTTGGAATGCCAAACAAAGGAGCATTTCAAAATACTGATTCTGGCAAAGCCTTCTTTAATGAAGTAACCATGAACCAGCAAAAAATCATGTGTCTTTTTTGCCTTTCTGCTGATTTTGGTAAAGGCAAAGCCTGGAATTAGAAAGTTACTTCAATCCATATGATTATGTTCTGAATACGAGGTGTGTTGCATTTTTGAGTGGTGGTAACGATGACGTGTTTGTTTAGCAAGTTTGTTTCCTCCTGTCCCTCCACTGTTGTCAAAGCTGTGCTGCTGAGGGCCTCAGGAGAGCAAAGCAAAGAACATAGTAAGAAATTCTGAAGATGGCAACACTTTCTTTCATCCAGTCCACAAGTCCTGACAAGTCTCTGTGCTTTATCCATCTATGAGTTTTAGAAATGGAATAGTCAAGATTTGGGAAAAGCATTTTCAGTCTCCTCATTCGGGAAAAGGTAAAGACTCTCATGGACTTGCGGCTATAGCATGAAATTATACTTTGCATAATTCCAAGGCAAAAAAGTTAAACGTTCCATGTTTATTTCAGATCGACCAATGGATTATTTAATTTTTTGTGTGTTATTTGTTTAGATTCACAGGAGACATTTTTTTTTTTTTGACTTGTGAGAAGATTCCTGGGTAATGCACAGCTGTATACACTATCTCTTTTGGTGTAAGACTCAAGCTTCTTGTCACTGATAAACCATTTCTCTGCCTTTTTCTAATCTTTGATAGTCCTCATTATCTCTGATGGTGCATATTGCTTCCATGTGTTTACTAGATTTAGATTAACCTAATTCAGTTATTCTGGATTCTCTGGTATAAGTAGTGCATTTAAGAGATGATTATTTATGTATGCAGTATAAACCTTACATTTACTTTTGGTCCCAAATCTTCTATTATTTTTATGTAAGTTTCCACAAATTAGATAAAAATTGCTCTTAGTAGGAAAACATCTTAATGCAGGTACAAGGCAAATGTCCCCCTGTTGCAATCTAGTACAGTATAAGGCATGGTGTCCTGAGAAACTCACTTCATTTAGTCAGAATTAATGTATCCCTTTCAGATTTGACATGCCATTCTAATTCCATCAGATACATTAAAAATGCTTTTTTGTTTTAAAAGGCAACTATAATAATGTAACAGAAGTCATATACTTAAAAATAATCATTAAAAATTAGATGTAACTTTAATTTGGGGGGAGTATGTGAGAAACAAATGTCAAGTCCGCTGGTTTGGTTAACGGCTGCCCGTTTGTACCAGGTGGATGTGCTGGTCTAGGGATAGGCCCAGGCCACAAAGGGACTTCTATTCCAGTGCAAGATTGGAATGTGGCTAAAATTTATTGTTTACAAAAACTAAGTGAAATGTTTTCAGATTCCAGGCTAACACGATCAAGATAACTCTGCAACAAAAAAGAGCAGCTTAAAATTTTTAGTTTAATTTCTTAAAAATGCTATGTCTTCTGATTCATCAATGTTAACTATGAAGCAGGCTTACATTTTATTCTGTATGAGTTTGCTTTTTCTGTACTTAAATAGGTTTGCTGATCAGATAGGCTAACTTTACTTTTACATAATGTTTATGACTATGAAAAATAAAAATTTGTTCACCTTAATCGAATCATTATTCTGATAAGCTTTGCTTTAAGACTAACCATGTTTTGTGGCATGTCAGCTTTAAAATAATTTCCAGGATCTTCAGGTAGCTTAAAAACTTGGATTGATATTGACAATTCAGGGGACAGACTCTGTGAACAGGCTCCTGAGCAGATGCCAGTCAGACAGCTTTCAGACCATGTCAGTGGACTGACTGCATCAGGATATTCAGGACCGAGCTGAGATATAATGGGACAACTAGCCCAAGATCCAACAGGACAACAATCAATAACTGGATGAACTGATGAGGGAAAACTTATTGTGGTTGTCTGTTTGGAATATTACTGATTTTGTTTCTATTTACTACTTTTCTGGATACATAAGGAAGCTATCACTTAAGCTATCTAACCAACAATGAAAATATTTAAAATACTATCTGATTCTCATGGTCTCCTTCTTCTCAGAATTGAAAAACTCTTACTAAATCTCCCTATTTTGTGGCAAATTAACTTACGGTAGTTATTTCATTAAGAAACTGTTCTCCTTCTTACTTGGTTTTAATTGGTTGCATCATGCAACGAAAGCTGTACCTGGATTGTCTTATTCGAGAACGGCGTGACTAGCCATTTCAAGGAACAAATACCGAGGCACTTGTGAGGCCAATGTCCATGAAGGCCTCCCAGGAAAACTGGCTTGGTGTAGGTGGTGAGGAAGCGAAGGGACCTTAACCAATATAGAACCTTCAACAAAAGAAGACTTCAACTCAGTTTTTAGATTTTGTAGTGACAATTGGCAAAGAGTGTTCTTCGGACTTGGATTCCTATTCCCCAAATAGCAAATTATGGAGGCTTCTTAAGCACATGGAATCATTGGGCTCTGTCTCTCTCTACAGTTCACGTACTCATGTGGCTCATACCCTTCTCTGTCTTTTCTCCCTTTCCTCCACATCACACCTAAAATATCTGAAATCATACAGTAAAGGTATGGACTCTACAATATGCATACTTTATTGTACTAGATACCACACTTTTAGTTAGAGATCATGACTCCTTTGTTGTGTATGAAGGACTTGCTGAATTTCCAGTCAAGTCTCTTTGCTGGGCCCCACAAGGATCAGTCCGTCATCCAGTGCTTTTCCCTGTAAGTGTCATTGCAGGCTGTCTGCCAATACTCTCTCCTAGACATGGCTCAACCAAGTCCTCCCTCCCTCCCATTTTTTCTCTGGGCAATTTCCCATTATTTTGACAGTTTTTCCCCCTTTTCAAGGCATACTTATACCTATTTATTCAGCTTCCATCATTCCTCTTGTTCTCTAGGACTTCATTTCATTACCGACCTTTTGTTTTTTAAACCTGCAAGAGAATAGATGCAGTAGCAAGAGGAAGGTGGAAGCTAGACTGCAGTAGGTAGAAATGGAATAAGAGGTGAAAAAATCAAGCCAGTGATTTAGGTAAGCACTTTGAGATTTTTTTATCACTAATATTACAGTATTTTAAAAGGAAATAGTTTTATGGGTTTTTAAGATTAGTGGACACAGAGTTGTGGGTCAGGATTAGAAATCACTGGAGAAAGAAAGCTACAAAACTTAAAAGATTAAGGCAGAAATACATTAAGTCCAGAGCACTGAAGGAAGAAGTGGCTTTGAATTAAGAAAAAAAGAATGAGTTTCATAAAAGCTTAGAGATAGTAAAAAGTGATAATGATATTTGAATTAAAGGAAGAAAGCAGAAGGGTAGTATTGATCTCAGATATATAGGAGGCCAAGTTATCCATTGAAAGCCTATGACAAACTATATAGATTTATTCACAATCTATAGAATTTATGCATCGCTATTCTAAGAATGCAAAATGTCACGTCTGTCAATGCTGTCAGTCATCTTCACTGTTAACCTTTTTCAGGTTGACTATTATTACTATATCTTAAAAATTTATTTCTTGTAAGTCAGTCAGAGAAAGACAAATACTATATGATTTCACTTATATGTGGAATCTAAAGAACAATTTAAATGAGCAAACAAAACAAAAACACAGATACAGAGGACAGACTAATGGTTGCTAGTGGGAAGGGGGTTGAGGGACTGGGTAAAAAAAAGTGAAGGAATTGAGAAGTACACATTTGTAGTTACAAAACAGTCACCTGGATGTAAAGTACAGCACAGGGAATATCATCAATAACATGGTAACAACTACATATGGTGCCAGGTGGGTACTGGAAATATCAGGGGGGACACTTGGTAAAGTACTGATATGTGATTGCCTAACCACTATGCTGTACACCTAAAACTAATACAAACTAATGTTGAATGTAAACTATAATTTAAAAAATAAATAAAATTATATACAAAATGAATTACTGAGCTAGAGGAAAAAATTAAAAATTCATTTCTTCCCTCCTAAAATAAATAGATTATAGTTGTCAGTGTTAGCTTACATTTATATTTATGTTTAAAACTTCTGCTTAGTTGAGCCACATCCAACATTTTTTTTCAACATTTTTAAAGACTATTTCTCTATCATACATGTATTTAGGGAAGACAGAACAGTGTTCTATAGTATGGTCTTCATCTGGAAAACCTTCGACTGAAAGCTTCCCTTTCACTACCATCTCTTTGATCTTAAATGCAGTATTCAAGTACTCACAGTGCTGACTCACATCATTTTTCATTTTTAAATAGTTACCTGAATCACATCATATGACAACATATTTCCCAACCATTGCAAATCTTTTGGACTTGTGTTATTCAACATGGATATTGTGGAAACAAAATAGGAACTATATCAATTAATCAACAATTTATGGATGCCTTTAACCCTGAGAGACACAGAAAGATTTTATGAGCAATGTTGATGCTGCTGCTTCAGAATTTGACTGAGTTCTGTACCATTAAGTTTCATGCCCTCAAAGGCTTTTGCCTTATCTTTTCTCCATCTCTTCTTCTGCCTTCGTACTTTAGAATTTCTCTGTATCTTCATTTATTTCTATATTTTTAAGTTATTTAATAAATATATATTACACAGAGGATACCCTGTCAGGCCTTGGAGAAACAGAGATCGAAGAAAAAAATTTAAACAATGAAAGAGTTTCCTCTCCAGCACTTCCAGGAGTAATATTCACAAAACATAGGCAGATATTACATTGAAACATAGGAAATTGTCATTTTTGAAGGTCAAAATTGTTCAAATATTAGCAGATTCATATGGTTTAACCTAATATATGTTGCTGTAGATTATTAAAGTATTGCTTCAGGTATTAATGCAAAATGACAGGTTGAATATTAGGCAGCAGAGAAACTGGGAAAGGAAACGGGAATACTGGATGAGAAGGAGAGTACATTCCATACGAAGGGAAAACCTGTTGGGCTTGAAGGTATCAAGTAATTCCACATGTTCTAGAGAGTGTAAGAAGCCTGTTGTTAAAGACTGGGTAAGTAGTCAGACTGGGTTCAAAGTTCACTCCATCTCTGTCCCTCAGTTACTTCATCTGTTACAAAATGAAGCTAATACTAGGACTAACTTCCTAAGGTTACTGGAAGGTTAAATGAGTTAAGTGGATAAGCATCTCGTGAAAAGTAAGCAGTAGGCAATGTGAGTGGTGGTTGTTGAAGGATTAAGATAGAAGAACCCTCATCTTCTCACCTTGCATTCCAGAAAAAAATTCCGTGCCTCCTCTTTTCTTGGCCGCCTGCTCAGGAAGTGCCTGACGGCATCATTTCCTGACTTAACTCGCCACAACTTTGCTCCATCAATTTTCTATCTTTCTACTGCTTTCTGTCTCTCCCTACGGATATCAAAACTCTCTTCCTCCCTGAGGAGGTCTGCTACTGAAGTCGGCTGGAGGTGTGCTGACGCACTGAATCCGAGTGCTCTGCAGCTGGCACCCGCCCACCCACACTGTGCAGAACTGCAAGGCCGGGAGCCGCCGCGTGACTCATTCTGCAGTCATTCTACTCCCGGTACTGGCTTCAGATCATGCTGGGATTTTTCAACACTGAAATTGGCCTCATTGCATCACTACAGCTTCACATTTGTAATTTTTTTCATTGTAGGTTTTTAAAGTATACAAGATAATGCATTGTTATTTTAATGGAAAAAAAAGAATACATTTTATCAGTAAAAATTTAAGGATTTCACACTTCCCAACCCATCTCTTACCTCATCCAGAGCCCGATTTTTTCATTCTTTTAACTTCTTCTTCACACCCAGACAAATGGCCTTTTACCAGGATATTCTTCTTTGGATGTATAACAGACATAAATTTTTAAATTTTGTTTTGTTTCAAATAAAATGGAACCATTTTCTACCCATTACAGTCAAACTTTCGTCTTACAATTACAGTATACTACAAATGTCTCTTCAGGTCAGTGAATATAGATACAACTTATATTTTTTATAATTTTGAGGCACGGGTATAACATTATTTATTCAGCATTCCCCAGTTAGTAGATTTACTGAGGTTGGAAACTGTCCTGTGGTTGTGTAAGAAAATACCTTATTTGTAGGAAATCATACTGAAACTTTTAGAGGTAAAGGAAGGCAATAATATCTGCAACTTAATCTCAAAGAGTTCTGATAAAATAATGTATATTAATTCACTCTGTAAGTGTAAGTATATACATAAGTGTATATATTAGTCTATAGCTGTTCTTTGCACTATCTTGCAACTTTTATATAATTTAAATTATTTCCAAAAAATTAAGATAAAAGCAGAAGAATGATCAATACAAAATCTTTGATGTGAAACAAAGCAAAGGAATCAGGTAGGGGAGGAGCATGCAGATGAATGTTAGGTGTTAATGTTCTCAGTGACAGACTGACAGCTGTTCCTCTAATCGCTATGCTCTCAAACCATGTATGCTCTGCAGATCCGCTTGTGTGTATGAACTAGTACATGAGAAGGGAGAATAAGGGGAAAAACTGTAAAAATGATTTAAACAAGAAGAATGACAAAACAATTCTCTCTATAATATTGTCCAAATGATTTAACGATATACAAGCAGTATATTTAGAAAAGGTGACGCCATTTATGTAAGATCATTGAATATCTGAGAGAGAATTTCCAAGCCACTCTGATAAGGCCTTCAAGGTCAAGAGCTGTGATATGCGCTGGAAGCTTGACAAAGCCTATGGGCCCTAAGGAATTCATTTGCTTCAGGATGACAGATTCCAGGACCTTGAAGGACGTGCTTGATGATGCTGAGACTTTCCCTGAAGTTCAGAGAAAAACATCCTTCAGGAGTTAAAGCCTTTTCATGTTTATTCGATTCTCAAATTTGAAAAACAAAAATATAGATTCATTAGCACTCACAGAATAATTATTTTATACAAAGAACTCTACTAGGAGATATGGAGAATAAATAAATACAAAATTGGCATGATTTTCACCTTAAGAAATTAACACCATAAACAGAAATGAATGTGTTATGAAGAAAAACACAAAACGTCATAAAAGAATGAAGCATAAAGAACTTTTTAGGAGGAGAAAGTATTTGGGAGTCCTATAAAAAGTCAGTGGATCAAGAAAGGATTATGAAGAAAGTTGCTTCTGAGTAGACCTTGGAGTTTGGGTAAGATTGCGACTGGTACATATTACTGGAAGGACCATAGGAAGAAATTGATACCAACAGCAGAGTCAGCATGGGAAAGATGACGTTAACACACAGATTGTGCCTTGTTCAGACTGATGATGAACTATCCAGCCAATTGGAGATTTAGGAGAACACGTGAGACATGGAGACCAGGCTAGAAAAGGGACTTAGAGCTGGATTGTGCCAGGAATTGCTGGTGGGCTGACTGAGGGATATTTCCCAAATGCAGTGAGCACCTCCTCCAGCAGGACAGGCAAACCTCTAAATGGTTCGGTGGTACGTGATCTCCCTCTGTGCAAGCTGAGTTGCACCTGCTTCGCGGAGAAGAAATAGATGCCAAGCAGAGGTGGTCTATGTTGCCCTTGGCTGAAACACACCCACAGCCCAAACACGTTCAAGTACGGCTATCAGTGGGGTCTTCCCGAGCTTTCTCATTTCTAACATATTGTTCTAAACTTGAAATTAGGGATTTGTGTCATATCCCAAAGTTGTTTTTCAGTTTGGTCCTAATTATTTTGTTTGAGGCAGACATTATTTAACATGTTTGTATGAAATTGTAGTTGTTCCCTAATTTCAATATAGAAATAGTCTCTTCACTTATTTTGTTCTATTTTGTTCAGATTTTGTTTTATTTTATTTACTTGCTTGTGGGAGATGTATTTCCATTTGAAGTTCAGGTAGGGGAGTTAAAAAAAATGCACTATTTTGCCATCTTACGTGGAAATTATGTTTTCTTCTTTGATTAAATGCCATAGGAGACAGAAACATTCCTAGTAAGCCTGTGGCTACAGTCTAATTGTATCAGCTCAAAAGCATGAAAGAATTCCTTTCTCAGCGTTTTACTGGCTATGAAATGAAACATTCCTAGAATGTCTAAATTAAATTGAAACAGGGTCTTGTTTTGTTTTGTTTTGTTTTGTTTTTTATAGATTTCCTAATTAGTCTAGGAAAGAATTATTCCAACAGTTACAAAGATCAGTCCAGGAGCCATAAGTCCTGTGGTTCTCATGCCTGTCACAATTTAGAATGGCCTAATTTCCATGTAAAGTGCAGGTCTTCACAGAACATCTCACTCGAGGCTAGCACACTCTCCTCTAAAGAAAAAGTGCTCTTTCGTTAGACCTGGCTGCATTTTCCAGGGTTTTTGTGATTTCCTCCATGTGCAAACCTCTTGGTAGCAACCTCAACAACTGGGTAAAGAGAAAGGATTATGAGTAATCTGAATTGTTTGGGTAAATTTCTTGTTGGATCAGACCCAGGTACCCTTACTAAAACCATGTTGGGTTGTAGGAGGAATCATCAAATGGTACAGCTAAGAGGAACTGCACCCTTAGTTTTAAAAGCTAAACTTTTTTTTTTTATTATGTAGCTTAAATTAGAAAATTGGAATAACCTGGGCAAGGTAGACCACAGCTGAATTAAATAGACAAAACTAAAACTCAGGCTTCCAGACTAGGCCCACTTTCACTTCACTATTCACAAATCCTGAGAGTGAAAGACACAACCACCATTTGAACCTCCTCTCCCCTGGTGAATTCTGCAAAAAAAATTATCTTGGAAAATGTTTGTAAATATTTTTAAGTCATGTAAAACTATGCTTTGTTCTCTGGTCTCAGAGCACTTTATGCACATGTATTTTGCCACATTTGGAAGGTATTGTGGTTTTGCTTTGTGCTTTCACAGCCTTCTCTATCGAACGATGATTTCAGAGCAAAATAGAGGAGCATTCATCTTTGTCTTACCAGTGCTGGGCAGAGTGAATGTTAAACAGTGGTTGTTAATACATGTCTGGTAAATAAACACCAAATGCAGCAAAAATAATAATGACACTGTTTGGTCTGTAATTTTCCAACTCCTAAAATCCTATCACTTGAATTTTCACATTTTATGATATGTGATCACATTTGAACACATCTCTGGCAGATCATTGCCAATATTTTAATGATATTTAGTGGCAAATAAAAAAAGGCATTTCTTAAGTTGCACTTCCTCTAATCTAACCATAGCCAGTCTAATCTAGCCAGTCCACTCAGCAAATGTCACTTATGGCCCCCACAGTGACAATGAGATAGACTCACGTCTACCTCATACATTTGGCTAAGGTACATACTACCTAATAAGCGTATTTTCCTGAGAGTTGAGATCTGAAATGCCTCGGCTATGTTGCAACAATTTAACGAAGACTGTGACTTCAAAACCAATGAAATAAATATAAACATGTAGATTCTTTTCTTGTGGAAAATGTCTTCAGTCAAGAAAAAAAAAAAACATTCATATAGCAGGTCTTTCTTAGCCTTCTTCAAATATTCCCTAACGTTCATCATAGCAGCTTTCTGTTCAATGTAAAATTGTTCACACATACACATACATGCGTGTACACACAGACCACAGGTATCCCCCAAACGATAGAATTTAAAACTATTAAAAATGGGAGTGTTGACTTTATCTGATTAATATAGGAATGAATGGCAACAATGTCAGTAAGAACGAATTAACATAAAATGTTTCAGGGGTGCAGTTCGATATTCCTATCATTCACGCAGAGCATTTCTTTTTTGGACAAATCACTCACCATGTCCACAAATGCACTGAAGCTAAAATAGTACTTAGGGACTGTCATGCAAAATCCATTCCTATGTGACCTGTCTGCCTGTGAATCTACTTTCTTGGTGAAGCAATTGCACTTAGTCTACAATTTCCCATAATCAGAAAGATATGTTTAGTGGGTAATCAAGACGTGAACAGAATCCATACTTAGTATAAGCAAGCTCCGTGATTAAGTAGAACACACTGATTATTTTAAAGTGAGACTATAAAGAACTTTCCAAAGTTCTAAAACTCCCATCCTCAGATGTCTCCGTATTAAACCTTGAGCATTATAATATTTTGGTTTACATTTCTGAGTTTTGAGGTCTTGGATGTATTAAAACATATTTCAATCTTTCTCTAGTTAGTCAGACATGTTTAGTATGTAACTGTATATTTTAAACCTGTTTATTAGAGCTTATTGAAATGGGCTTTTAGGGAATAAAGTCAAGTAAAAAAATGAAGGATTTCCATTTTATTGGGTCAGTTCTTTGGGGATAAAAATATGTTTGAAAGGTAGGCTTTCAGCCTACCATAGTCACAGTTTTTAATTCTTTTGTTTTGGATTGCAAGGACATAGCTTGCTTATCACCTGAAAATGTAAAGAATATTTTATCTAACAAAAATGATAAATAGTTAAGCCCTGGCTGGTGTGGCTCAGTGGATTAAGTGCTAGGCTACGAATCAAAGGGTCACTGGTTCGATTCCAGTCAGGGCACATGCCTGGGTTGCAGGTCCCCCCAGGGAGGGGCACATGAGAGGCGACCACACATTGTTGTTTCTCTCCCTCTCTTCCTCCCTCCCTTTCCCACTGTCTAAAAATAAAATAAATTTAAAAAATCTTTAAAAAATGATAGTTAAACCACAACATATCCCAACTAGATGGTGTTCATTTAGCAGAATATGTACATTCTATGTGCTAAATCAAATGCAACCTCCTAGACGGCAAATGCTGTATCATGTATCTATAGAATCTCATTGATTAATAAATATTAAAATTAATCAAGGTATGTCAAAATTTGAAAACACACAGAGGAATTTTTCATGTGTCTATAAGTATCTCAATGTCTAACTTCAGCAATCTGAGAATCTCATAATATAGATTTCTGATAAAGAATGTTTATAATTAGTTTATTTTACTTTTCAGTTAGTAGCTGAATGATAGGAAAAAGCAAATAAAGTTGAAGAATTGTAGAATAGTAGCAATTTTCAGGCCTCATATCAGTCAGTGGGAACCACACACATCCACTGACAAATCATAAATCTTTTCTTTCTGTGTGTGTGCAGCAGAGGTTCTGAAACTGCAGTCCCAAGGTCATGGGTGGAAATAACAATGATATATGTTTGCTTTAACTTCCAATTGAAGTTTAGCATTTGTTCTAATTATTAACATATGGAAAATTAAACCAAAAAAGATAAAAACACACCATTGGGAGTACAATAAAAATCATAGATTTTCTTTAAATCATGAGCGGTTGTTGTGAATATTGTTTATGTCCTTTGTTACTTTAAAATTATAGTTATTAGCCATTAAATTATTATTTAGTGCAACAATTTAAGACCATTTATTTTTAAATATTTTGATTATTATATTTCAATATGATTTTTCTGTTGTATAACTATGCCTTTTACGTTCTGCATATAAAAACGTGACCTGACACAGTAGACTTCACCGCACTGCAAAAGGGTTCATGTGTAGAAAACAGAAAAATGGCTCTTCAAAGGTGTCGATGTCCAGGTCTTGGTTTAAAAGACTATTACAAAGAACAAGTGCTTTGTTTTCTTGTGAATATTTCTGTACTAAATGTTTTTAGGGTTTTAGCACATTTATATTGGCTTTATACCAAAAATAAAAGAGAGATATATTTTCCGTTATCTGAGGAATAGTAATCACTTTGCAATTCTCAGATTGAATATAGCTGAGACCTAGTATTTACACAAACAACATTCTTTACTCAAAGGCAGTTATTTATACAATGTAATTTTGAAAGACTTGAAAGTCATTTTAATATAATGATAGTAATGTATTTCAGCTGGAAAACAAGAGTGTTTTGATGCATTATTCGTGTTCACCCAGAATTGCAATAATAATTTATTCAAGGCTAAGACAATGGCCCACACTGCCCTTGCCACTCCTGAGAGTGCACTGGCCGATACATTGGCCGTTGGGTAAGACTGTCATTGAGAGGAGGCTGCAGGCACCATCTTGTGATGACATATTCCTTGCACTCACCACCCGGATGTACACATAAAAAAATGTAAGTTTTTTAAAAGATGCACCTTAAAATTTTTATTTATTGATTTGAGAGAGAGAAACAGCAATTGGTTGTTTCACTTACTTATGCCTTCATTGGTTGCTTTTCCTATGTGCCATGGAGATGATACTCCAACCAACTGAGCTACCCGGCCAGGACCAAAGCCATAATGGTTGATAAAATTGAAAATTATTTTTATTTTAAGTTATTTTGCATAAAATCTGCTGTTGTTTTATCCACCTAATGATATCAAAAACTCACCTATCTCTTTTATAAAAGCAGCTTGAGGAAATAGCATAATTTTGATCATGAAAGGATCCTTGTTTACATGTCAGTGTAGCTCCTGGTGGAAACATTTCAAAGGCAATTCAATCATTTGAAAGCATCATCTTTGTAATGCTGGAGGTACTGTTGTTATATAATTCATCCGAAATCACACTGTTATGATAACTGGCTCCTGGCAACCAAAGAGTCTTTAATACAAAATATGTAAAGGAAATTATCCTTTAATGACACAGGTTCATTGTATGTGTATAAGCTTTAAAATCATTCCAATAAACCACAGGTTCCAAATTTGCCCAGTGATGTAAACGTTTTTGTGTTCAAGGTAATTCAATAGACCTCAAGTTCATTGTATGAATGCTATTTAGATAAAAAGCTTGATAAATTATACTCCTGTTTGTTTTTAAGTCAGTGTGAGGGATCTGCTTGTTTTGGGAAATGTTCAAGGGTTCTTGGCCAGATTTCCTATTTAGCCCTTAGTGCCTGAGCAAAGCCGTATCACCAATGAACACTTTGATCTGTGCCTAGGAATGCATCGCCGTTCTTTATACAAATTATGAAAACTGAGCTAAAAAGGTCAGGCATGTAGAACATCAGTCTGAATCACTAAGAACTGATACAGAAAGTGATGTTAAAGATCAACCAATGCCTTCATTTTTACACTTTAGGAAACAATAATGTACAGAGGATAGGAGACTTGTACAAATGAATGCAGTTAGCATAGACAAAGCTGGAAAACTGGGTTTTCTGCCTTCTGATCCCATATTCATTCCATTACATCACATTAGTTTGTCTTCAAATCAATTCAGTCCAATGTATTTGGCTCAGTATAATCAAACACCATTATGTGTCAGAGATTGTGCTGAGTGATAGAGACAAAAAAATAAATAAAAGGTATAATGTACTCTTAAGGAGAAAAAATGTAAATAAATCCATGGTATTAATTTGAGACCTGTGCCATAATAAAAATAGTGGGTGGGGGGGGTCAAAGAGAGAAGGTGTTAGCTCAATTGAGGAATCAGTGAAGCCTTCGCCAGAGAGCGAATTCCAGAACTGAGTTTGCAGTGAGGTCATTTATTTGTCAAACTTAATGGGAGAGAATTCCTGTCAGAAAGAGAAAGCATGGGTAAAAGCGAGAAAGAATATCCTTTTCTGTGACCTTTTCCTGATCACCCCACCTCTAACAGTAGAAACTACCATGGGAAGACAGGAATTTCCCATACTTCAGCTAAGACTGCCCTCCCCCTGGCCTCCATGACTCAGCTGACAGGAATTAAGTGAGTCTCGGAGAATGACTCCTGTTCTCCAGAGATGTTAGGAGAGAGACACACAGGCACAGGTGTTTTAGGGAAGACTGCCCCTCCCCCGGCCTCCACCTCACTATCAGTGCAAGTGGACAGGGGGCCATACTCCCCATGTTCCTGGCAGAAGGTGCCCTGACCATATCTCACAGCCTCACTACCACATTCTGCTTGTATTTTACCCTGATTACCTCGGCCACTTCATGAAACTCAAGACTTCCACATCAACCCTCAACCCCCAGCCTCTCCTCCTCATAAAATTCTGTACCTCAGGGTGAGTCTACAGCAAAATCTTTAACCTCGGGAGTGCCATAGTTAAGTCACACTGTGCCACCATGCAATTCTCCAAAGGTACTCCTCTCTCCCAGTTTGAGAACTCCAAGCCAAGGCACACAGGCTGACTAGAGGGGCCCAGTTTTTAGTCCCCTCTGCTTCTCATGCATGCCTCCTTTGGGAGAACACAGCCTATACAACTGCCAGTGGTGACTGGGATCCTAAGTCATTTATCAGACTGTTCCCTTCACTTTCTCACTTTAAGTGAAATCTTACTACCCTGGAGATATTGTTTCTCTTGAATTCCTTTTCAGAGAATCTGTTTTTCTGTCCTTTACTCTTTGGGTAACGTTTAATATTTGCAATAAAATAGTGTAGGTGCTCACTAACCGAAGACCACAAGAAATACCAGAATCAAAATTGACTGTCTTATTACTTGTTGCATGAAAGATCACACCCCATGGGAAAGTGATGGGTATCTCAGTAAGATATTATGGGAGGATTGTTATAGGACTGGGGCTCATGCTAGGTCATTTTGAAGAGGAACCGAAGAAGTGTGTTTTACTCTGGATTGGGCAATTCTATGATTGCGAATCTTCCTTTTGATCTAAGGGGCAGGTGGAATGAAGTGGGGCTAGAGCTGAAAGTGATCAAAGAAATAGCAGTCTCTCAGGTAGCATGCAGAGGGACATGCTTGGTTATTTTTGTGATTTGCACAGTGTTCTTCTATTTTGCAAGACTCAGAAATGATTAAAGAATATAACCTTGGCTTTGCTCACTCTATCACAGTCATTGACAGAGTGACCTTGGCTGATGTGGATGTTCTATGAAATTGTTTCTATTGAGGAAGCAGCACAGAGCCTTGACCATGAATGCCAGGTCAGCCATCAGCCTGGGCCACCTCTTTTCTTTTTCAACAGTTATCTTTGGCAGAGTTTTTCCCTTCCATCATGGAAATATATTAACATTTCACCATCAAGTATGATATTTGTGTAATTTTTCATAGACATTTTAACAAAGGTAAGATAATATCTACTCTTACTGAGAATATTTATCATAAATGAGCATTAAGCTAACTCTCTACAGAACAATGATCGAGTATGAGACTGGGGCCTAGGTCCTCTCACTAATTTGTTCTGTTTCCTAGGCCTCCTGATCTTCAGGCTCTTCAACCTCTAAACTATTAACATTTTAATCGTATTTCTAAAGTATAAATCACCATATCCCTTTAAAGTTTATTCAGTAATAACACATAATAAGTTACTGTAATAAATTCCAAATCCTCTGCATAAAAATGCCTTCAAGTTACAATTCCCTATTATATCTTTACCTGTGTCCCCTTGTAATTCCCTCATATACCCTTCAATTTGTTTATATCTAAGTATTCATTACATCAGCAAATATTTGATTGAGTGCTAAGTAGCATCCCAAGTATTATGAATATAGCAGTAAATAAAATAAATAAAATTATTCACCCTCACAAACCTTACAACCCCAGAGAGGGAGAGACAATATAAAACAATTCCTGAATATCTCTCTTTCATCTGTTTTTTAGCCAAAGTGAAAAACTGATTTACTATTGGAGAATGGCAGTGGATTATAATAAGCTTAATCAGAAAGCCACACTCCAGTTGCTGCTGCTATCTTTACTGTGGCATATTATCAGAGCTCATTACACCTTTTACAAATGATTTTTTTCTCTTAAATAAGAAGCAGAGACCTCTAGAGGCAATTTACTTTTACCTGGAAGAAGCAGCAGGACATTTAGCATTTTATGTCAGAACTATGCCAACCCTGACTCTCTGCTGTCATTTAAGAAACAGGAATTGGACCATCTCACCATCCCACAGGACATCTTACAGATACTATACGGATGATATACCATGCTAACTGATCCTGAACAGGAGGAAGTGGAAATATTGTAAATGCTTTAGTGAGACACAGGGACAAAAGATGACTGCCTGGAAAATACAGGGGTCTGTCAACTCATTAAAATTTCTAGGGGAGGAGGTAGTAAAGTGGTCTTTAATATATCACAATTTCACCTGTCAAATGAAGTACATGCTTCTGCAACCTTGCAGTCTTTGCTAAAAGACCACAGTGCTTAGTATTGGGAAGCAACATACATTGCATTTACTGAAAGATCTAAGGACTTTTGATCAGCTTTTAGAGGAACCTAGAAAAGACAGTCTAGATCCTACAGGCAAAAATTTAAGCAGCTCTGCTATTTTTTTGTCTCTGTGGTACAAGAGATCTAATGATACTTAAATGCTCCATAAATATGCTCTATGAATATAGTGGCTGGTAGGAAAATCACAACATAGTCTTAGAATTATGGAGCAAATCCAAGCTACTTTTGCAAAGTAAGTCTCCTTTTGAGACACAGTTGTTTGCTTGAACATCTGATCATTGAACAGGGAAAGGCATTAAGAACTGACATACTCATCAAGAGCTAAGCATTTTGAAATCAATTCAAGATGTAGATTGTACATAGTAGCATTCTATGTTCGGTTGGAGTATACTTACTTAGAGTATCTCCCGAAAGCCCAAGGAAGTTACATAAATGGGATGTTCACACTTCTGCTGGCTCTGCTCCTCTCTCAACCCACATCTAAGCCTTCATAAGTTCCTATGAGCCATTTTTATGGGAGAGGAAATAATTGAATCTAATTTCCAAATGATTTTGCATATATGATGGTATTAACTTGTAGTGACCTACTGCAACTGTGAAGTTATTGAAAATATGAATAATGCTATCAACAATTTGAGCTAATTGATATTTATAGAATGCCACACCTAACAGTGATAGAAAATACTTTCTTTTCAAGTGAACATGTAGCACTCATCAGGTTAGATCATGCGGTGGGTTATTCACAATATCTCAATAAAGATCATAAAATAAAGAATTAAAACCAACAATGGTATATTTTTACTAATATGGTATTAAATTAAAAATAAATATCAGGATATACTTTGAAAATTGGAAATATTTGGAAATTTTAAAATATACATGATATCAAAATTTATAGAAAATGGGTAAAACAATCTTGAAAAAAGAAAACCCACTTCAAGCTCTTACACTACCTAATTTCAACGCTAACAATACAGCTCTAATGTAGGGCTGGCTACATGGACATGGGCTCAATTGAACAGAACAGAGAGAGTCTCATAATAGACACACTCATATACAGCCAACTGATTTGCAACCAAGGTGCCAAGTTCATTCGGTGAACAAAGAAAGGCTCCTTAACAAATGTTGTTATATCACAGTTAGATATCTGCCTGGGGAAAATTTTTTTAAAAAGCAAAACAAAATGTGTTCTCTAGCTCACACCAAACACAAAAATTGTTTTGATATAGATCACGTACCTATATATTTTATTGTAGAGCAAATTCAGAACCATAAATCTGCTAAAAGAAGACAGGAGATTATTTTTGAGAACTTGAAATCAGCAAAATATCTTGGACAGGATGTAAATAGCACTAACCCCAAACTTGAAAATTAATTAATTAAAAAATTTAAAATTTATGTTATTCAAAAGACAACATTAGTAAAGTGAATAAATAAGCTGCATTGAGAAGAATATTTATAACACATATGAAAAAGTATTTGTACCTGTAATACATAAAGAAACCTACAAATAATAAAAAGACACACATCCTTTTTCAAATGAGCCAAAGATTTGGACACTTTACCACGAGATGTACTAATGCTCAATAAACACATTGGGAGTCTGCAAATTAAATCTATAAATGAGATATCATTTTATACCCACTAGAATGGTTCAAATCAGAAGGCCTAACTCTACTGTCTATTAGCAAAGATACGGAGCAATTGTTTATGGCACCTTGGATTTCCTTGGAGAAGTATTCCCCTGCACTCTTAGGCCATATGCTTCAGGTGCAGTGGAAGCTACCTGGAGACTTGAGCCTGGACAATTAGAGTTTCAGCAGGTGTAGAATTTGATCCAAGCTGACTCAGAGTTGGTAAAGTCAGCCCTGGGTCTCTTAATTCTTGGGAAAGAAATGTTTCTTTTTTGTGTTGGCCCCAAAACTAGTAACATATGAGCCAGGTGATCATTGCGATCATCACAATGGCCGAGCCTTTACGAAAAGAAAGCTACCCCAGAGTTGCATGGAGCCAAGTGATGCGTGGCACCAAACCCCGCAGTACACGAGCACGCTCTAATCCTGGAGATGTGGTGTAGAAAAGGTAAATAACTTCTCCATTTCCTCAAGCCAGTTGATCTCTATCTTTCATTTGAACTAAAAAAATTGTGATTAAAACAGAAGCAAACCAGATTCAATTTTTTCTTTGGAAGTTAACAAAATGAATCTAGAATATATGTTAGAGCCCATCTGTTTACTATGTTATCTTCGATGCAAGACTTGAGGGGCCATTAATTTTTTCTGCTTTATGAGTAAACTTTTAACAAGCTTCTCCTAAGAAGGATATAAGATATATTATAATATACTTATCAATTTTAAGCTAAGACTTTACTTCCAGGGGTTGTGTGGGAGCGGGACAGTGCTAAAGTGAATGTACCCACTTGACTGCACTACAAAGGGACTGGCAGTGCCACAGGAAATGAAAATCCATTATCTAAAGTGGTTGAGATGGAGAATGGACAGGAATATTGGGGGTGTGTATTATTTTCAGGCAGAAAAATCAAAGAATAACTTGGATATTCTCTGCTACTGGTCAAGGGAAATTGCTAGATTTAGACAAATCCAATTCTATGAGTCAGACAATGTCTGCAGACGGTAAACTGATACTGCGGATTACTCCGAAATCTAAGAGAGCAGTCTGGGTGAAAAGGGTTAAAGAATTAAGAAGTATAAATTGCTGGGTACAAAATAGTCACGAGGATGTAAAGTACAGCATAGGAAATATAGTCAATGACATTGCTATGACATAGTAATGACATAGTCATTGACATAGTAATAACTATACACAGTGTCAGATGGGTACTTGAATTATCAAGGAGATCACTTTATATAATTGTCTAACCACTGTGCTCTACTCTTGAAACTAATATAAAATAATATTGAGTGTCAACTGTAATTGAAAAATAAAATTAAAAAAAGAAATTTAAGTGAAAATGATCAACAAGAAAATATGTATTAAAAAGCATGTAATGGCTGTCTCTACCATCCATCATAAACATATTTTCAAAATAAGAAGAGTGTATGACATGCAGCATATCTAATTAGTCAAACTGACCATAGTCCAAATTCACAACTTTTAGAACTAAAATATGATAAATAAATATAATTATCAGTGTTATTTTTGGAATAGATTTTTTTTAAAGATTTTATTTATTTATTTTCAGAGAGAGGAGAAGGGAGGGAGGAAGAACAATGTATGGTTGCCTCTCACATGGCCCCCACTGGGGACCTGGCCCACAACCCAGGCATGTGCCCCGACTGGGAATCGAACCGGGACCGCCTGGTTCCCAGCCCGCGCTCAATCCACTGAGCTACACCAGCTGGGCATGGAATAGATTTTTAAAATTAGGTTAAAATTATAATATTGAAATATAACAGTCTTCAGCTCATTATATGTCATCCTTGTAATAATCTGAAATTTCTTTTGTTTTGGTTCTAAATCAAGCATACAGATCTATTTCAGATAATAAAAAAAAATTTTAATAGAGTTGAATACCTGCATTTGTTTAAAAAGCTTATTATTACTAAAAACAATGCTATTTTCTCTAAATGCATTATTATATTTAATCCTTACAATAAGCCCATGTTATACATTTCATTAAGGTCATAACAAAGATGAGACAACTAAGAATTACTGAAGTCAAGTAAGTAAATAACTTGTCACAAGCTAAACAGCATATGTGATATTTGTCTGTCTCATTTCACATCCCATATACAAGTCCAAGTATCAGAAAAAAAATTTGAAATAAATTTTGGCTCAAAAGGTGAAGTAAAAAAGATCCCCCAATTTAGGAACTATAGAAATAATGACATATTGAATTAAGGACAACCCAGCTCACAAATTTCTGTAATTGGGTGCAACTCAGTTTTAATGGATCTCTCTCTCTTGGAGAATGTAATCTGAATGCATACAATCTTTAGAAAATCAAGTGCTGATCATTTTTGCAGCTCTGTTCGGAGAAACAAAGCTCAAGTTCCACCTTAACCAATATTTTTAAAAATTAAATTAATTATTGTCTGATATAAAAAATGAAACTATCAAACTATTGGAGATAATCTTGGAGAGTATTTGCACAGCCTTATATTTGGCAATAGATGTGGAGAAAGTAGACCTTAAAAATAAAACAGCATATCCAGAAGCCATGGGAGAAAAAAATAGATAATTTGACTGTAGTATTATATTCAACTCTATATTGTTTTCTATGTGCTCAGTGCTGCTAATGTTTCACCATCATATTCACTGTAATTTTTCCTGACTCTGTTGTTGCCTTTTAAATTTGTTTTAATGTTAATATCATCAGTATACAAAGAGCTCTTATCAATCAATAACAATAAGGCAAAAAATCAAAGCAAATAAGAAACAAAGAATATAAATAGACAATTCATAGAGGATAAAATTCAAGCACCAACAAGCATGTAAAACTATCTTCAACGCCCTGGTAGTAAGAAACACCATAATGAGATGCTATTTTTAATTCATCAGATTGACAACAATTAAGAGTGGAAATGTCCTCTGCTGACAGTGTTTCAGAAAAACAAGAGGGATACTTAACAAAATTATTTCTGGAACATAAGCTGTCAATAACTGTTAATATGAAAAGACACATACCCTTTGACTTAGGAGACCTACTGTTTTTAATCTCACCTCCTCCTGGGAAGAAAAAACCCAACTTTATATTTAAAAAAGTATTTTTAAAATATAAAGGTGTATGCACACACACTCACATAGCTGTTTTTTATAACACGGATACACCAGAATGAATTTAATATTGGCATAATACTACTACTTAACTTACCATCCATATTCTCAAATCTTTATTTTGGTTTGTGATTCTTTATATGTGTTATTAACATATAGTATAATCATAGTATATAAAATAATACATAATACAAGGTTTTAACTCTTTTCTTCTATAATTTCCTACTAGTTTAGTGATCCCTGAATTGCTCCACATGTATTTGGGATTTTTCTCAACTGACAAAAATAAAAAGACGTGATTTAATGGAAGGAACACAGGACTGAGAGTCAAGAGAACTGGTGGCGGTCACTCAGCTTTAAGGATTTCTTCAAAATCACTTGCTTTCTTGATTTCTGAGTCTTCTTCGTGAAATGAGCATGCCATGTAGATGTTTGGTGCTTGGCTTCCTATTAAGAACTTTTTTCCAAACCTTCATCTTCTGGGT